>QVNW01000704.1:0-132413 GCA_014825475.1 Pseudomyrmex flavicornis | reverse complement strand
TTTTTTTTTTTTTTTTTTTTTTTTATCTCGATTCGGCAAAGGCCGCGCGTGTGCACCGGCGAAGTGCGCGAAGAAACAACGGCGTAGCGATCGTAAAAGACGAAATATTGCCCCCGCGACGCAGAGGCAATAAAATCGAAACCAGATCTGCGTCGAGTAACGCGAAACAATCCAACCAGCCAACCAGCCAGCCAAGCTCCGAGTCGGAGAAGGCACCAACCTGTCGGAGATCGGAAACACGCGTTGCGCGTATATATGATGTCGCGTGTATGTTTCGTGCTTTTCGCCCGTGCTTGCTCATCCTCTTGAGCGCTTACCGGCTTATGTTATTCTCGTATCGTTCATCCGTTACACGTTCTGTTCGCCGCTCGAGATGAATTATCCTCGTGCTCGTTGAACGTCGGCGTAAGAGAAAATACGCGTTCGTGTTCCATCTGTCTTTATTATACGAGTTATCTTCGCGACGAAAGAAAAAGAGGCAAAATATCGCGATTGGTAGATCTTAACGGTCGAATGATAGCTGTCAACGTCCTCTCTTATCAAGGATACAGTTACCGTCGCGAGGTGTGGCTGGAGACGGATGGAGATGTATCGGCGGTAATTTCAAGGGTGATCTCATAATGTTAACAAAATCGAATAGATTTGTGCGCGCGTATATTAAAAATTTCTCCCGTCTAAAAAATCTGCTCTTTACCGATATCTTCGCTCGAGAACGAAGCGTTCGAGAGACGAAATACGAAGTGCTTCCCGTTGTATAACAGAAAATTGAATTACTTCAACGGAATCTCTCCTTCGCAAGCGGCTTGTTTCCGAGTGCGAGAGAAGACTCGCTCCGCAGAGGAAATAAAAGACGAGGGGGAATTCTCCGATCGCGGGCCAAATCGATGCGCCGCATTATCGGGAAAAAGGCGAAAGTGCCGGCGAATCTGCCGCGATCGCTCGCCGAGCACGCTCGACAAACATTTGTCGACTGAGAACCCGCTCCTCCTCAGGCTGCTCCTATCTTTTTCGTCGCGTTGTTTTTCCCGCGCGACATGTCGGTCAACGTCGAGACGCCTCGTTTCCTCTCTTCGACTAATTCGCCCGGCGAATCTGGAACACGCGCTTCGAGGAGCGCGCGCGTTTGACGACGTTCCGCGGAATTGCCCTCCTTGAGAAACGCGCGCGCGCGCTCCCAGCTCCGTTGCGCGCGTTTACGAGTTTTTCCGCTCGTTCCGCTACATTTCCCGCTACGTTTACTCGACCCGAAGAAACTCCTTCCTCGCTACGCGCCTTAAATCGCGTTGGATAAAAACCGGTTGATTTATAAGCTTCCTCCCGAAAACTACTACTCGTTTCGGAGTAGCTCGGAGATATCTCCTTTCCGCGCGACAATGCGTTTGCACGTATAGCTCGTGTTACATCTCTTGCGCGCGATTTGCGAGATCTTTGTGACATGTCGTCGCGTTTCTTAGAAACGCTTAGCGATGAGATGTCAGCGTGTTATTTATCTCCAGCGCGATCGATCGGAAGAGAGCGCTGTAAAAAGAGAGCAAGAAAATGCGCACTAAAAAGATCGTCAGTGAAATTAAAAGCGTGTACTTGCTTGCGTTGAATGTCTTCGGGTATTGTGTGAGAAAAAAAAAACTTGATATTAAAGACGTTGTCGAGACGTTGGGGCGTCCTCACCCAGTTACGGAGAACGCAGTTTTCGATGCTCGGTCGTGCGACGCATGGGTAACGCCGTGTGCGATTTCCCTAATCAATTCCTCGGCAATTACACAGCAAGCACGCTCGCTGCTGATTTAATGACCTTGTCGCGCGCTCTTTTCTCCTCGCCGCAAACCAGGCTCGAAGAGAGATAAATCCGATCGATCTGTGGATGAACCGTTCCCGGCGCAAGTGTGCGTCTAGACGATCGAATCGCGAAGATCGATCGGACGGATCGCGATGATCGTCGGTGCCGTTGAATGAGAGACATCGGGGGAGAGCGTGAGATAGAGCCCGATATTGCAGCTGCAGCAAACCGGCGAAGTGCAGCAACCGGTTCGATAATGACGTGTTGAGCGGGTAAACGAGGTACGTAGGTAGAGGTGCGGGTCGACGAAGGAAGGAGCAAAAAAGAAGACAAGAAACAGACTCCGTGGCCTCGTCGACGCGCATATTGAGCGCCGCCGACCGTTAAACATGATCTATCGTCGTTCTTGATAAAAAGGAGAGAAACTGCGCAAAGATGTGCACTTGAAGTGATATTGTCGTCTTAGAGACGCAATCGGTATTACGTTTTTTTGCTCATTTTCAACGCCTGTGAAAATCACTACAAATATGTGTGATAATTGAATAGTAAATATAAAACTTTATCTTAAATAAAAGTTTGAACGTAATCATACACAATTGCATTTGGAATCAGTTTATCGCGGAAAATAATGGTAGCATATATTTTTTTTAGAAGTTAAACACACTCGAACGTGAGCAACAATTTAATACCAGAGTAAAAAAACTAGCGTTAAGAAATGTGAATGAAAATTTAATTAACTCAACAGACACGACAGGGAAATTCTCGCGCTAATCGGCGAAATAATTCAGCGACATTCTGCATTTGATATTATTTCAAGAATAGCCGAAGGCGATCTTATCGATGGTAATGCACTTTAACTTGCAGAAACAATATCGCAAGTAAAATCGCGACGATTCGAAGCAAAAACGCGCGCGCCAAGGCCGGGCGTTTTATTGAAATTTAAATGACACCCGTAAATATTTGCGCGCGATGCATCCGATCGCTCTCGCGACTTCTGACGTAATTCGCGGCCGTTGTGTAACGAGCGAGAAATATTCTTTTCGCTAAGCATTGCCGGCGGTGACTGCGAGTATAAATTAATGACTCGCCGCGGCGTCGAGGTCAACAAACAGCTATACGCTATAACAGCTAGCCGCACTTTGATTAATATCGCGACTTGATCGGACTCCCTCGATATGTTATACAATAAAAAATCCGCGAGATAAGTTACGCGCGCAATAGATCAGACACGCGAGAGTTGAATCGTCATGAAAAAAAATCAGATGCAAATGTTTAAAGAACTGCATTTTTAAAAAAAAACAGTTTACTGTGTATTTTTATGATAAATGAATGTTTTATTTATAAGCGAAGTGTGTCACACGCATTGTATTAACAAACTGTTTATTGCGCGAAAATTTGCTCTTATCGGAGAACAATGCGTTTTTGTCAATAATTTGAGAAATAACATTTGATGCGTTTCCACGCGAGGTTTTTTTTTTCGCGTATGTTTGCCCGAGGTTTTCGCCGGATTCCAACGACTTTGTCATGGACGGAGGGGAGGGGGTTAGGTTTAAAAATACTGCGCCGATGTGTAAACAAAAAAGAGTCGGCAGGTGCGTAAAACATCTGGAGCGCCATACCTTCGACCCCGTTTATAAATTAATCCGCGCGCCGCGTGCTCGGAGCGGTCGGGCTGTCGACGAGAGAGGTTAAAAGGAAGGAAAAGAAGAGGAGCTGCTGTGCGAGAGACGCTAAACGCGCGCATTCATCGCGAATCGATACCTCAAGGCCTCGAGGAAAAAAAAAGCGGGACACCGGTTTACACTCGTAAATGGCCGGTCGTGGCTGTTTTAAAAAACGCACCTGGCGACACGTTTTCGTGCCCGTTCGCGGACATCGTGCCTTTTAATGACGCGGCCTTCTTTTTGCTCCCAGGAGAAGGCGAGAATATTGAGAACTCTGAAATATAAAATACACACGAGCAGGACGCGCCAGGATATGCTTCGCGTTTTTTTATGCGCACTTTTTTTTTTATCTACTTGTGTGTTTGAGTATTTTTATAAAAAAACGTGAATAATTTGGATGTTTGGAGAATTACCGGAATAATTGTTGCTAAAGTGATTTTCTAAAGACGTATTTACATCACGTTGAGAAACCGAGTAGCTCGCTGTCGCGTTTACATCGCTGATTATAGCGTGTCACGTGTAAGGTTCAAACGCGGGGGCGAGATGCGTTATTAATCGGATGCCGGAGCGACGGCGCGCTTATATACGTACAATTTTACGGGCGTGCCGTTGTGGCGTTACCGATGCCTTTGTTCGTAACCCGCGACCCTAAGTCATTACGGGCACACGCGTTTGTCGGACTATTCAGCACGACGTTTGTCGCGCCCACAAACACACCAGGATATTAACGACGGCCTTTTGTTCCAGGTAAATATGCAGAATGCTTCTTGCCTCCGTTGCCTCCGCGTGTCACGGTAAGTCCGTATACACGCATCGAGTATCACTTTTCGGCGTAATATTACAGTCGATTAATTTCGTCAGCCAATAATCGTATTTTGATGGTTTTTTTAAACCCCACTTGTTTTCACTGATCTTATTTTCAATTCGATTTAGAAAGCGATAAATTCACATGGAAATCAGGCGCGATATTGGTGAGAGTGAAAATTGCGTCGTTGTGCACACAGTTTGTAGTGAAAACTCGTTTAAGAACGTAGAAATCAACGACTTAGCCAAAGTTCAGCGGTGTCGAAGAGCGGGCGACGATAACCCTCGTGTCGTATCGACGATAGACACAATAAATGCGCGCTTATTTATAAAACGAGCGAGTTCGCGAGCACGGAACTAAATAAATACATGTATAAGCTTGCTGAAAACTCTTGAAAAAACGATGTCGCGATAAAAGCGCGCGCGCGAGCAAAATCCCGCGACGGCCGTTTCTTTTCTCGCGTGGCGATAAATTAATTTCCTTGGAAATAATTATGCTCGCACGCCAAGCTCGCCCACCGCTATCAGCTTGATTCATCGTGCGATTAGGTGGCAAATGCACGTTTCTTGCGCGCGCGCACACACACGTACGTACAAAGCCCCCGCATAAGCCCGTTCTCTCATCTAGCGCGCGCGCGCGTATGGTTTTTCTCATATTCGCGGCAGGTACACGCTGGATGCCGCAAACTGCCACGCTGCTGTTTTTCCAAGCGCGTTTATTTCGCTTTCGTTGCGTCCATTTTTGCTCGTCCCGTTATTTTTCTTGCGTTGTTGTGTTACGTTGCATTTTATTGCGAGTAGTTTTTTCTCGACCGCCGCTTCCGCGCGCCGTACGAACGCGCGGTTACAGCGGAATTGTGATAAATATACACATAAAAACACACACACACATATGTATATCAACGCTAGGTTTTGCGAACCGTAACTATTTATCGATCGGGCCGTCAATTTGATTTTTTTTCCGGCTGAACATGTCAAAACTTTTCCGGATTTTTTTCGAAGTTTATAGGAAATTTTGAGAATAAGATTTTTGTTGTTGTTGCTAGACAGATATAATTAATACTCTCTCCACATTAGGAAGACTTTATTCTATTAACTCGTAATTATCTTTTTTTTTTTTTTTGTGAGATGAGAAAAAAGATTTTACGCCACGTTGCGATGCGGATATTTAACTGCATTGTAATTTAGAGACGCGTTCCCTTGTTTGTTTCCCCGGTTCGTTGACGAGAAATTACAAGGAAGAAAGAGGCGCAGAGTAAACATGCAAATGTGTCGCGGGCTGTTCTATAAATAATGAGCTTTAGAAAACGTTAAACACGCGTTCGCTGTGAGCGCGCGCGCGGCTCTGCATTATTTATGCGAGCTACATTTGTTTCGGTTTAACTATCCACCCGACTTCGCCGAACCTGTGAATATTCCATTGCAGATTTATACTCGTTGTAGTTGGGAAAATATTTTGAGGATTTTGACAAAAGTCACACACGTAATCAATATGTACAATTAAGTTGTGGATACGAACGTGGAAACGATAATAAAGCGATGTGAAAAAATTTAATCTTGTCGCTCGTACTGGTTTCAAACTGGTTTTTTTTTGTTTCATCAGATAGTCAATGTGTGAAAAAAAATTCGAAAATTTATTGACGTGTACCGACAAAACTGTTTTTTTTTTTTTTTTTTTTTTTTTTTTTTTTTTTTTTTTTTTTTTTTTTTTTTTTTTTTTTTTTTCATAAACTCCCGATCGCTCTGACACAAACTCGCTGTATACGATGAACCCGCGTATCATCATGCGATAACCCGGCCATTCTTCTCTTTGTACGTTGCGTACAACACCCGGGGGTTATCGCCGATCGGCGAATGTAGAATGAAGCTCGTTGTTTCCGGGTAACACACGATCCTCGTTGCGAAATGAAGAGTATTTTTTCTCTCCATCGTCATAAGCGTATCGCGTACGCGCGAATAAACGCCTCTGTTTATTGCGAGTCCGCGCGCGCGTCAGCAAAGTCACGCTATCAAGTCGCACAAGAGTATGGACACAAATTTTCCATTTCTGCGATAAAAGTATCGCGTTCGCAGAGCGGCGAACGGGGATGATTGTAAGCGCTTTGCGCTAACGCGTTTAATCTCTTTAATTGCAGACAGATCTCTTTAATTGAGGAGCGAAAAGAAAGTTATTGGCTTGTAAATAACAAGTATCAAGAGAATACAAATATGAGATGCAGATTACGAAAAGCAAAAAGATTTACGCGACGAGTTGACAAAATTTTCAAGATGTGTGTCGTTGTATTTGTTTGTTTTTTTTCGAGTTAATTTACGGAATTATTTCTTCGAATAGTTTTTGTAATTTTCGATCGGTTCACGGGCAATCGCGATTCGCCGCGGCTGTTTTGCGCGGGACGCGACACACGCTTGACGCGTAATCATCGCGTTATCGCGTTATCGCTATTCGGACGGCACATATCTACTGGCTGGCGGTGTCACCTACGCGAGAGTGCGTTGACTCTCCCGTCAAACATAACGCGCAGAAGCTATTCGTTATCTCCGCTCGATTCCTCATTTTGGATTATCGTCGCAGAACGATAGATTTTAACGATATCGACAAGCTAATTGTACAAGAGCTGACGTCATGTCTGTTGACTCAACAACAGCTGTAACATTCCTCGGTAAAGATTCCTTCGGTTTGCGAGAAGCGAAGAGAAAAAAAACTAAACACAGGTGGAGTGAAAGGTCACGCAAAGTAATCGGATATTTTTAGAAAGCATAAACATGTGATGTAACACATTTTTCATTAACACATCATCATTTCTACGATAATAAACGATCGTTATTGCCGTTTCAGAAGAAACCGGTTTTTTTTTTTTTTTTCTAGACGCAGACGTTTTATTACTTTTTAACAGACTTATTTATTTAGAAGATATAGCGCGTTAAATAAAAAGTTGCGACAGTCTACGGTCGTAATAAACTAGTTTAGATACACGAAGATATTGACGTTTGTCGATGTTAATATCACACATCGCGAGATAATCGGTCCCCGCTGACTATCAATGTCGTTTCCTCCATCATCCCGCGGACACCATGGAACTCATCGCCGTAGTGGAAAGCTGTCAAACCAGATCTCGCGCCAGCAAAGCCAGTGTTCTCTCTCTTTTACTCTTGTTTCTTCGATACAAAACGTTAACAGAACGCGCGGCTCATCTGGCTCAATCTGAAGAGGTTTTTGCATTCTTACACGCTTTATACGGATTGGGAAAGATTAAGAACCAGACCGGTATACAAAAGAACGTGTTTTGTAACAGGTACAGAATAAGCTTTCCGCACCGGCAACGCCCAAAAAGTCCGTGCATTAACCTCAAGGGTGATCTCTAGGGTAGTCGCGTAGCGATATAATATGTCTGACATGTCTGTTCCTCTGATGTCAGTAACAGTCTCTTCGTAATTGTCGCGCCGACGTTCTTTCAGAAGGTGCAATTGTCGCATTTCCGAACGCATCTCTCGTTACACGCGAAAGAACGCGATAACTCGCGATATATCTCGATTCTTCTTCGAGCTGTTTTCTCGGTTTCAACAGATATGTGAGGACAAGAATATAAGAATCTTATTTTTCCGATAAAATTCAAGCAAATCTCTAAAATCTCTGGGTACTGCAGAGACAAAAACAAACAAACGGTATCTATAATTGGAGTTTTCTCAAAGAACAAAATTCATCCGCGACAAATATTCGTTGAAAATTTAAACGTTCTCTCGGATTTAATGATTTGTTGTTGTACATTTCGGTATTTATAGTAATGTTCTCTGTGTGTGTGTGTGTGTGTTCGCGCAAAGAAGTAGGTCACGTTGAAAGGTGCGGGCTAAATCCGACCGCGGTCTGCACACCTCGACGCCGGTCGACAGCGTGTAATCTACTTTGTTGAGGCTATTTAAGCGCCCTCGATTACCGTTTCCAACGTTGCGAGCTTTTCCCGCGGCAAGAGTGCCAGGACGCCTCGGGAAGAAACCGGCCGGCTACAATATATATGTGAGCGGAAACAGGTTTTGGAAACGAGTCCCTTGAAAATGCCGCCTCTGGCAGCTTGCCAGATCCGTACTACGTCTAATGTCGGCCTCTCGTTCTCCCCGCCCCCTTCCTATTTTTTTCTTTTTCTCTTTCTAGTTTTTTCCTCTTTCTCTTCAGTTGTCCAATTTCGTGATGCGCACACGGTAGTCGATTTCCATCCGCGGCTTGTGCTTAAGCGATTCGTAAACAGCCTGTTTTTTATCGCCCATTTATGCAGCCGAACGAGAGAGCCGTCGACCTTGATGAGATAATTCTTTTATTTCGAATAGAATTGAAAGACTCGCGTCTCTCTTTGCCGTCGGTGTTTTTATTTTAATAATTTTGTTCACACACGTACACACACTGAATGAAAAAAACTACTGTGAGAGAAATTACAAGCTATCAGCAAGAGTTAACGCGCGCCAATCGGATGCAATAGTGTTTATCGTCGAGTTTCGAATATATCTTCTTTAAGCAAAACTTTCGTTCCTGTGAATTTTTCTATTGCGGAAAAAAGTAGTTGTGGAACGTCGTTCTTCAAGGATTTTATGAAAGCCTTTTTAAAATGAAGAATAACACTTACTTTGATCCTACTTTTGGAGAGGGAAACGCGACAAAATTGGATACGAGCGCGCCGAAGTAACTCCAAAGAGAAACTTCTTCGGACTCGAAATCGCGAGAAGTTCCATCTCGGGGAGCCGGGAATAGTTTTTCCGACGGCGGCGGGAAGGAAATGGTCGTCCTTAGTCGCGCGACGATTTCGTTGATTTAAAACGAGAAAAAGAAAAAAAAAGAGAGAAAGAAAAAGAGAGAAAGCGCAGCAGAATTCCCGGAATGGAAACGACCGTCCTCACGGTTAGTTCCACGAGAGCTAAGTAACTCTCACGGTGGCGATTTTGCACGTCGACGGAAGCGACCGCGTCAACTCGATTTAGAGCCCCGTCTGACCACCTGGAAACCGGGGCGGCTTCCTATTTTTGTTGACACACTTCGCGACAGTTGAATCAGATGCGCTTCGTGGATAACGTCGGCGGGCAATTTGCAAACTTCAGACGATGCACTTCCGAAGTTCTTTCCGTTCCGTCACACACGTACGCGCGTTACACACTTTTTCCATCGCGGTTTTTACTCCGATCGTTCGTTCGAAAGTGTGCGGATATCTACACGTGACGTATCAATATTTTTTTCCCGATACAAGCGCGAAAAGAATCTGGCCTCGAAACACACACGTGATCATCTGATCACCATGAATCAAATCTGATTGACTTCGCGATTTCTTTGCTGCCTTGAGAAAACCAGTTGTTCGCATATATACAACAGTTCGTGGTCGCATCATCAGTGATGTGTTTGACGAGATTTGAATTAAAGTCCGTGAGAAAAACTATAGAGGATTTATTCCTCTTTTAATATTAATGTGTTTGAAATGAAAATGAGTGGATAAACTCTAAAAAGAACTTCATGCAAACGACGTCTCGCAAAGTTTTAATTCTTACTCTCTGCAGTTGATTAATTTTTTAATAAAATTCTCGAGGTCAATTTTCTCTTTCGCGAGTAAAAGTTCGATGAAGGCTACCGCGCGAGCTTTGACTCCGTCAAAGTAAACTCTACTTTGAAATTGAGCGAAGTCCCGTCATCTTCTTCATTTCTCTTTGCATGTTCTTAACTTTACCGTCAACTTCGCTCTTCGATCAGTAAATAACGCGAGTAATATTGACCTTTCGACGTGTTTGTCAAGGGCAAATTATTTGAGTCCCCTGACACGCTTGTTACCAAACACCCTTGTATAACTCGTACGCTTGCAGCGTTTAACGATGTAACTCGTAGTTACCGATGACGACCGCGTCCAGCCGCCCTTACGCAACGCGCGCGCGCTTAGAGAAATAGAAAGAGAGTGAGAGAGAGAAAGAGAGAAGAATGCCGGCAATTAGGGTAATTGCATTCCGCGCGTACGGTACGTAGGCGAAGAAGGAAAAGAGGCAGACCGGGACGAAAGAACGTGCGCGAGGAGTGATTTGCAAGTCAAACCCATCTACCTACCTACCTACCTATCTCGTCCGCTCGCTCGCTCGTAAAGCAAAAAAAAAAAAAAAAAAGAAAGAAAAAAGAGAAAGAAAAGAAAAGAAAAAATCCGGAAGAGGAAAACTCAACGCGTACATCCAGCTCGTATTTTCTAACGAGAGACCTTCGCGGTGGATAGGGAAAAAGACCGCTCCGCAAATTATTCCCATCCGATGTCATTAAGGAGCGAGTTTTCCCGGTTCTCTCACCCGCGAATATCGAGCATCCGGGAATTTTCAGCCCGTAACCGCGTTTGCGCCCGTCGAGTCGACACGTCGTTGTCGGTAAACGAGAGCAGGAACGAAGGATCGCGGATGTAGGACGACATATAGCGCGCGCGCGGAAGTCGCTGACGAAAAGCTGAAATTCCTCCAGACAAACGATCTCTCCACGATTCCTGTCTTTGGTCTGTATTTAAAACGCAGTCTTCTCTCCCGTCTCCCGTTAATAGCACTCCACCCGCACCGGTCTTTGTGCCCCATGCGATTTTATCCCTCCTTTCTGTCTCCTTCTTGCGGTGTACACGGGTCTTTCTTCCTTTCCTTCGTTTATTCATTCGCTCCGCTTCTTTCTTCTCTCCTCTTCTTCGCAGCGGCGGCTCTTGTCAAAGAACACGCTCGCGAGAGAGAGAGAAAGAGAGAGAATCCGACCGGTGAGAGGGTGAAAGAGGAGGGAAACCAGAGTTCACAAACCGGTTTTTAAATGGGCACCGTAATTATTTCCTCCCTGACTCGACACAGAGAAAAAGAGACGGAAAAGAATCTGGAAGAAATGTAGCTGTGGAACTTTATACGATGTGTGTGTTTGGCGATGTGAACTATAAAACGCGACGGATACGAGATGCGTGACGATATATCTCGCCCGCGCTATTACTTTCTTAGAAAAAGCCTGTGGCAGGTGAATCATGTTTCCAATCGTGTAACATGAATCATAGAAAAAAAAACAAATTGACGTGTGTATATATTACATAATAAAAATTAATAATATGCATTTTTGTTTGCAAAACAAGGTTATTAATTCTCTTACGCTTAATTTAGTTTTAGTTTGTGACTTATTTTCTAATCGTTCTTAGACACATTTCCGTGTTTTCACGGTCGCAAATTTAAAAAATAAATCCACTTTACGACGGCGTGTTCTTTGCTCGCGGTAATGATCGTCGAACATATAAGCACGTGTCGCGACAGAGAGAAACGTTATTTTCTTTACCGCGATATCCTCCGTTTATTATGCCTGCTTCGTGCGAATAAACGGTAGCGGAGAAAAAAACAAAAGTAACCAGCAGTGGAATCGTGATTCAAACCCATCGACACGCATCGATGGCGCGTGGAATCGCAAACGGCTCTGCCTTGCGCGTACTCCGAGAGAAACCGAGATGATTATTTGTTGTTCTCCACGAATAGCTACTATCTTTGTGCCAAGGCGTAAAACAATTTAACACATATTTTTATTTTATTGGAATGGAAGTGTGTGATACACGCGAGAGAACGGTTTTGATACCGGAGATGAGAGAAGACGTCAGCCCGAACAATGAGACATTATCTTTCTCTCATTATTTTGACATATGCGCCCCACTGGACAATTCACGGACGTCGGCGTCTGGTGTGCACGTGCAGGAAATTCGATCGCCGTGATCCGCAACGTATCCTGTCTCGAATGTCCTTCCTCGCAGAGGAACGTAGGACTGAGGACGGTATAATCTCGCGGTGTGTGTTTGCGTCACAGACACGACACACCGTTGACAATACGTCGCCCACAGGAACGTTAATGTTTATCTCTTCGTATTCAGGCAAATGCGGATATTATTCACGTGTCGTCGCGTATAAATCTCGCGCCAAATAGATACTCGTTAAGAAGCAAGTCGTGAATATTTCGGATGATGTGACACGAACGTTTGAGAACAGCTAGAATTTCGTTCGAACGTAATTTACCGTCGTTTAAATCGTCTCGATGTTTATATTCGACAATCGAGAATTTAAATTTATCACGTCGTCTACATTTAAAACGAGGAGGATGTAATATTCGGTCTGTCTCTTAAAATTCCGATTTCTCGATATAGAAATTGCTGACGAATCGTTCTGACGTACAATATTTCGGGCTTATAGCTTCGACGATTACTCGAGCGCGATCGATGCGATTCACGCTTTTGGCGAAAATAAATAATTAGTCGCAGATGTCGACCCCGTTTCTATTCGCAATCAATTGTCAGTTCGTTTTCGGACGTCTCTTAAACGCCGACATTGTGTGATGCCGATCTTTCTGTTATCGTAGATTAATGCTTTTAGAGAATTTGTCGACCGATTGGCCCGTGATTGCGAATTTGAATCCGTAGTTACGCGAATGTCTAAATTTGCGAAATTTCAATAAAATATTGTGAATATGACTCTCTCTCTCTCTCTCTCTCTCTCTCTCTCTCTCTCTCTCTCTCTCTCTCTCTCTCTCTCTCTCTCTCTCTCTCTCTCTCTCTCTCTAGATTTAATGGTCAATAAAGATGGCAATCGGGCTTGATTTAGTGATGTGTTTCTAAATGTACTTGGCAGGTGTAATGATTCGTTTATTTTCTTCTCAATTTAACCGTCTCGAATCAGGCCGCCGCCTCGGGTCTTAACAGTGAGAGTGCAATGACTCACGTCGGGAAAGTATGTACATACGCATGTACTGGATATTCCAAACGTTAATCCTTTATTAATATCCGCTATATATTTTACAGCGTTTATTCGTTTAAGATTTTTTTTAATTTATTGCAAGATACACAATCTTTCCATTGTATTTTATTTTTATTCAATCTCTTTGTTCTTGTATTTTTCAATCTGAATGTGTTCAATCTTTTCGGCACAAAAGATAACTAAATTGCTTCTCCTCGTGTTAATCTATTGTCGCTAAAGAATATGTAATTAGACAGACACAAATTTTATTTACAAAAACAATATTTAATCTAATATGAAATTCGATCAGAGAAATTTTTGAAACACAATTAATGGAAAATATAAAACACTTCGTACAGCCTTCGTGCACACTCTGCGGCTATAACGATTTTATTGACTTCTACCTTTGAACTTTCGCCCGAGGAATGCGAGACTTTGCGATGTGCGCGCCTCGCCCCCTCGACACAGAAGTCGTGACTTTGTTTCTCACTCACGGCAAAGTCGATGCAATCACGTGCCGCACGCGCAGACACACATATAACCGCGTATCACGGAAAAACATAATTACCAGCCCGGCGAATCGGCCCGATCGATCGGACCCTCATCCGCTCCTCGTCACGTACACACATATATATATTTCGCGCACATTGGTATTATATTCAAGATCGATTCGAATCTCGCCGCATTACTCTTGCCTACCTCCCCTCACCCTCCTCCAACTGTGTGATCCAGATCGTGCGCATGGATCTCATGCTAAAGTCACGCGATCGTAATGCGGTGCCATTAACCCAGAATTCCCCGAGCCACGAGGACGCGAGAGGAAAAAAGAAGCAGTCGTTCGTTCTTTCTGTCTTTTTCTTTCTCTTTCTTTCTTTCTCTCTCTCTCTCTCTCCCCGTATGGATTCCTTCTTTTTTTCCTTCCTGCGCGTCGCATTGTGTACGACGTGTTTCTCCGCGGATGGAATTTCAAGACGGAACGGGTGAGTTAACCTTGACGAGGTATGCTGGCTCCACTGACCAGAGTCCGAGGATCTAGAATTACCACTAGACCCGGTCGATCCGACCAAAAGAGGCTCCTCGAGACACTCCTAAGGAGCAGATCACATACTTCTTCCTCATTCTCCTCCTCGTCTATCGAGCTTTACCCTATGTCATCGAAACCGATCCTACCTCTCGTCCACGTTCCTAATTCCCTTCACTCGTTATTTTTTCCGAAGAGCAGTTGATTGCTCTGACGTTTATACATATTTTAAAAAATAATTTTCACATAAATTTTATTATAATTTTTGTCGTGTAAAAATACGCGTCTCTTGTCGCGAAAAAATTTTGAAAATTTTTCTCATAACTTGTAATCTTCGAATATATTCATTCGAAGCATCTACGAGAAAGATTCTCTCCGCAGGGAGACCACTTCGTGGTTTCTCGCGTTGCTAAAGAATGTTTCGGCAAGACGAGATCCCCGTCCGCTCGTAATTCCTTGTAACGCATGAACAGCGAAGGGTCATAAAAAAAAAAAAAAAAATTTAAACCAAAGCAGATCCATTTCCCGAGATGTATACGTGGGAGCCTGTCGGCGATGAAAATAACAGAGGCACGAGGTCGATTCGGGCCACGATCGTTAAAACTCTGGCCATGGTTCGTCGAACCATGTGCTTGTCTGACCGTTGCCGCAGGTACTACAACGTCTGTCCCTTTTCTCCCTTCTTCCGTCCCTTCTCCGACAATGGGGTCCGAATTGCTTAAAAGAGGTCGGTGATTTCTCCGCGCTTCATTCGCCGCCGGCCGATCGATCAGATCGCGGGCGGTCAAAATTCCTCGCTCGTTCGAGAAACAAAAATTTTTAGGGGTCCGAACCGGTACCGGGAGCCTGCGGACTGGACTCTTCGGCGAAAACAAGGTCCCGAAAACGCGGGCTCTTTCTCGAAGAACCGGTTTTACGCGGTCGACCAGTTCGTGCGATGAAACACGAGGACGACCATCGACCGAGGAGGGTTCCCGTGGGTCGTGTACCTGCGCGAGGACGAATGGAGGTCCGGTGCAGAAGAGGTGAAACTGGAGGGTTTCATGCATCGTGCGGAGTCACGAAGTATGAGGGGGAGGCACGGCCGCTGTAAAATCGTTTCTGCGGAACTTGATCCGAAAGAAAGGGCTAGCCTCTCGGCCATTACTACTTGTTCGCCATTCGCGTTTCGCAGGTCGGAGAGTGGCGTGCCGCAACCGTTTCATCGCACTCTTCTCACAGAGGAGAAGAAAATCGGAGATCTCTCGTTTCAGAGAGAGAGAGAGAGAGAGAGAGAGAGACAAGGCCGATCGGCCCTATCCGGCACGCAAGCTTTGCGCGTGATGAGAAGCTCGAACGCGTGTCGTGTGAGTCTCATTCCTGTTTCTTTCTCTTTCTTTTTCTGTACACTGAAAACATTTTATCTGACAGTAATAACGTGCGGTGGTATCTCTATGAATCTCTACATCCATTGCACCGTTATGTCATTATTTATCAGAATGTATCTTTGCTTCTTCTCTCTGAGATATCGATCGATATCAACTTTTGTCGATTCTCAAGTTTTTAATTCTTCACAACACACAGACGTTCTTCGTCGTCGTTGTTGCGCGACGTCTAACGTTGTTATTCCAACAAGTTGGATTAATAAACATAATTCCAACCATTAACTTCCGGCATTGGCGGATGTCCGATTAATTGAAGAGCGTTGTGCCGGACGCCGGTTATTACGGAAGGATTCCACGTGTTAACGTCAGTTTCTGAAAAGCATGATAGAGGATACCGCTCTCTATCTGACCACCCACGTTATGGCAAACGAGCGTATCTCGTTGCGACCCCGAGCTCGTAAAGCTCACGGTATCAGTTACAGCGTTACAGCATTACAAGGTGTTCGATGCGGCGTTCGATGTCACAAAACCGAATGCACCGGTTCGTCCGACGCGATTCAATTAGTGGCGCGCCAATCAGGAGAGATTCCGCTGTTTCCACATCTTGTTCGATTACACTCCGCGTAACGGGGATAATGTATGCGCGTTGTACATAAGGATAGTATCTGGTTATCTCATGCGCGTAGTCATTGCGAAGTTTGCGTATCGCTTGGTGAATGATAGAAAATGAGGAGAATGATCGACATAAGATGCGATTAATTAAAAGAAATATGTAGAATTAATTTTTATCACTACATTAAGTATGCATTAAATGATAACTAATCACTGGTATCTGAAAAATAATTATACAGATGTCTGAAAAATGTTGATCAACCCGAAGTACGAAGGTAGACTGTATTGATCTGAACGGAAATGTCAAGTATCATTTTGCAGAATTCGCAATCATTATTCGAGTGATTAATTGATACATGTGATCCAATGAGCTTCCGCATGTGTGAAAAGCGATGGTCCGGATTCTATAGGTGTGTATGAATTCCTCCAGTGATGTCAACTCAGCTGATCACAGATCAGAAGCTGCGTCACAGTCTCGCTCCGTTTCTTTGCTGTTGTTCTTGCATGAAATAATTATTTTTCTTTATAATTAGGAATCGTACACGTCTACAAAGTAGACGAACTATCGGTTTCCACGCACTCATTGGGTCACATATATCACTTCATTATTAATTGATCACTCAATAACTATTGCAAATTTTTAAAAATGATGACATAACTTTTTAATTCAAGTAATCCAATTTATCTTCACACTTCGTTTTGATCAAAATTTTTCAGACACTCTTAGTGTTTCTATAAATAAATAACTGAAATATAAAATAACAAACTAATATTTTTCAGAAGAAAACACAATAAAAGAATAATGTATACAAGGTTAGAAGATAAGGTTATATGTTAGTATAATTACGTCTTATAAAGTTATAAAGTATCCGTTCGAGATAAAAATTTTTATAGCTTTATATTTTCTCTGTGACATTCTTGCATTCGAAAAATTTTGGTCTACAGAAGTAAATTGTGTTTCCAACTACCTGCAACTATTAGCTTACCGTATTAAAAGAGAATATTGACGTAGGCTGCGGATCGAAGTAACAAGTAATTCGGGAGCAATATTCTCTATCTGCTTATGATAGATTTATGCTTCGACTTAGATTTCTAGCGCTGCGTTGATCTAGGATCTATAAAGATCTTGATGTTTCTAAACAAATCTAGAAGAGTCTACAAAGATCTAACCTTAGATCCTTCTGGATCAAGAAAAGATTATTACGTACCTGTAGACAGAAACTCGTAGATCCTCTAAACTATCGATTAACGAAAATCGATACAATGTCGATGTATTGGCTGCATTCAGCGCTCAGAACTTAGCGCTTTGCGATTGCTTGTGATTGGCATAGCGTAAAAGACCCTATTACCAATAATGTCTACATAAACTACATGTTTAATTTTTATTTGTTCACTAAACAATAATTATATTTGATAAACATTTTATTAAAATTTGTTCTAATATTATAACATGTAGTTTTTATATTTAAACAATCATTTAAATTTTAAGTGACAGTAATAGGGACACTGTCGATAATAGGGTCTTTTTTCTTATTCTTTTCATATTTCCAAGAGATTTACGAAAGAGGCCAATCACAAACAATAATCGCAAGGAGCTTGCTGAGTTCTGCTGAACGCAGTCATTAATAATATTTACGCAAGCGTAAATGACATTGTATTAATAATAACATTGTATTAATGACATTGTATTAATAATATCGATACATCGATATATCGAACGAACATCCGATTTTGCGTCGCATGATCTGCGCAATGTAATGTGAGCACACGAAGCAACAGGTACGAAGATTAAGCCTCAGTATTGACTGCGATCGCCGCAAGGATCCTTCGCATTTGCACAATTTACGTATTCAAACGTGAAGTCACGCAAACGAAGAAAATGTTCACAAAGTCATTTGTGATATTCCGCGACGGTGATTTGTGAAGTTTATTAGAATTATGTATAAATTGAATGGAATTAAATGAGTAAACATGTAAGTACGATGTACTACATGTGTAAACTGCTACATTCTGTCTTGTTACAATTTTTCGTGGACAAACTTTTTCGCACACAATTTGCGTATAGAGAATTAACGTTTTAATGTGTATTTCAAACTTAAAAACGCAAAAATAATTTTTTTTTTGAGGTGAGTAACGCAAATTTTGTTGCGCGAAGTATTTAATAATTTTAACTCACTTTTTGGCGCGAAGCACTACCGTGTCTCTCAATTTAATACGCCTCCGTACAGTTTTTTCTTCTTATTTTTACTTTCCTGACATTAGCCTAACGTGACATTCATTGCTCCTTCACTTCTTATCGCCGATAACTATGATGTAAACACACTCGTGTCACATTGGGATATAACGTAAATACCGGTGAATTGACGTTTAACTCAACTGTCTAATACAACGGAGAAAACAGTACCTGTGAAAGTTTCGGAGGTTCCGCAGAGAGTCAGCCAGCATTGTAGTCAACAGTAAACAGTTTTCGCTTGAGCCAAGTTTTGATAACAAAAAACGTGGTATCTAGCGCCCCCCTCTGTCGCCATGTCGATCCGACTCACTTCGCACTCGCGCGCCACCACGTAGTGGTCGCCGTCGCCGCGATGATTTTGCAGTATCTCTCTCGTGTTCGCGCGTTTTGTGGTGCACACGTCCGTCGCTCGTTGTTTTCTCGCAAATTTGCAGTGTAACAACGCTCGTGTTCGCTATTTGTTACGTTATTGACTGTCGTGAAAACGATCGCGAATCGACGCTCCTTCGTGTCTCCGCGAGAGAGCAATTGTAAAATCCTCGCTTGGTATCGGAGTGGTGCCCGTATCGGTGTGGCCTTGGCAACGCGAGTGTGAGAGTCTCCGGTTCGCGCCGGTTCGATTCGCGAACAATTGTGCGCTGTGTGGTTGTTTTTTTTTTTTTTTTTTTTTTTGTGACGTGGTGATTACATCGACCAAAACGGATTACGCACACGCCTGCTCGACGCGACGGCGCGGGACGAAGCGGTGACGTCGCTTGCTGGAAGGTAATATTCACGGAGATTCTTAATACTACGCGATCCGATTAAATCTCGCGGCGCTGAAGCCTCCCAAGCGGCTTCTGTTTTCCGCGAAAAATATGACACGCTCGCAGAATTGCTAAGTCGTCACAGCGCGGTAAAGCGGAAGGCGCTCACGCGAGCGTGCATATCGCGCGGATTAACAGACGAGTGGTTACGTAAGAGAACGGACTTTTCGTAATTCTGAGTCGGGTGTGTGTAATTGCACGATACGAATTTCAAAATAGAAAATGTGTAATGTGTGTGTGCACGTAATACAGTTACACACACACACACACACACACAGAACACTCAAAGCATAATATTGAAATTTATTACATTTTTGTGTGCTAAATATGCTTTGCTGCATGTACAGCTTATATCAAACGAGATAAAAGCGATTTATGGAAAGAAAATTTTGACTAATTTTATCGATAGAAGAAAGAATTTTTTTTTTTAATAATAAACTTTTCCAAATCTTCAAGATTTTAATTAATAAGTTCTATTGTTGCGCTGTGTTTATACACACCGACGCGACGCGAAGAAAGCAGTCAACAGGTACCGTATTGCTCAGGCTCACGTAATAATAATAATTCACAAAAGCATCTTTCCATTAAATAATCTCCTTCGCAAAATATATATATATATGTAAACGATAATGACAGCGTATTCTTGACGGGGCCCGTCACGAATTTATCGTACAGCAGAGAAAAATACACCGTGAAAGGTTTCGCGCTCGTAAAGCCCACATCGCGTCGGACTTTTATTCAAGCAGGGAGAGAGAGAGAGAGAGAGAGAGAGAAAGAGGGGTAGGGCAGAGCTCTTTTATGAGAGCGCGGTCGCGCTCGCGGTTCGCGGAAAATAAACGATTGCAAACCCCATTTCGCATCGTGGCTGCATTCATCTCTTCCTCCCCTGCCGTTCTCCTCACCCTCTGCATTCGTTTGTTCGTTCGTTCGTTCGTTCGTTCGTCGAAAAGGGGCGGAATTTATATCACGTATTTCCCTCTCAGCTCTGATATGAAAAGGAATATCGCTCTCGCTCGACGATATTCAATCGACTTTTAATTCTTGTCGAGTAGAGACTCGCCGAGGTCGAATTAAGTGCGCGTGCTCGACGAGCTACGAAATAAATACAGTCCTCCGGTGGGCGGAGGGAGGGAAGAGACAACCTACAGGAGAAGGGAATGCGCGTCCGACAACACATAGCGACAGGTGGTAGGACTCGCAATTCGACAAGAGAATCTTTCGGTTCGGATTCATCGAAACTATACATTTTCCATGTATTTATACATATTCCGCGTACATAGAAATGTGCATCAAAATGATGCACAGGAAGTGTTTCTTGCGTGTATCGCATTTCGATAGAGTATCACTCTTTTAGCGTAGCAAAGCGGCGAGATTAGATACACCGTCGGAGTGTAACGTTCGAAAGTAGCGCGCAAAATGCGTGTTTGAAAATAAAACGCTGCATTTGCAAATGAATTCATTCGGTGGTAGGGTACAAAAAAAAATACAATCTTGTATTTTCGCTTCTTTTCGGATCTCGATTTAAAATTGGTTTGCGAATCGTGCGTGTTCAAAACTGATCGGGGAGCGCTGAAAATATAGATTGATCTTATACATAGCGCGCAATGTAAGGCACATATCCTATACTGAGATCGACCCAATTTGTTTTCGCAAGGAGAAATGGGAACGTGAATATACGGTAAAATCTCTCGTTAGTTCTTCGACGTTGTTGCAAATCGAATTTAAATGGACACGTAAAACTCCTCGTGATGAAGCGATTTACGAAAAGGGGAATTGCGCGCGGCCGACGGTACGTAGCACCTGATTTAACGCGGTTTAAAAATGTATCCGTCCCGCGACATCCGTTTTATCGTTATACTTGCGATTTTTACGCGAAGTCGTAAACCTCGTTATGCAATTTGTACAAGTAGCGCTCATAAAGCGTGTACTCATTGCACTCTTATTTTCTTTCTTTTTTTTCTCTTTTTTTTTTCTCTCTCTCTCTCTCTCTTTCTTTTTATCACTGAAAGAGTTACGAACTCGGTCGCATCACGTAGGACCTCACGGCAGACCCAGAAGCGGTCGTCCTTCGGCGAAATAATTGCGGAACACGGAGCTAGCTCGCACGCTCTCTGGCATTTAATGGCGATATTCGCGGCGCGTACACGGAGCAGTCGTTATCCTCGATTTATGGTCAGGTCTGCCATGAATCCTTACGTGAGCAAACCCCTGGACCGGTTATGGCCGTTACTCTCCATTTAGAGTGGCGCCTCTTTTGCCGGAGATCGATCCCGAAGTTCTCGATCGTTTCACGGTCTTCACGGATAGAAGAGCCGGCGGTGTATCTGAATGTATTACGCTCTCTTGCTATATATACAAATTCCACATATTGCACTTTTTTCCCATCTATATATGGATTCTTCCAAATTACTTGGAATTCGTTTCTATCTCTTCGTTATTACATTTTAAAGCGAATAATAGGTGGTATGTAACGTAGTTTCTCAACGACACGTGGAATATATTTCGCGCGATCGATCGAAACGCGTTTTTTTTCTCGCAGAGAGTTCTCGTTCTCTCTTTCTCCTCCCTTTCTTTCTCTCTCTCTCTCTCTCTCTCTCTCTCTCTCTCTTTCTCGTTCTCGTTCTTGGACAGGACCGTTTTAGATAAGCAGCATTAATGATTACTCTCTTTCTTTATCCGTTGGGAATCAATCGACGGCGAAAACCGTTGTTGTACGACACGTGAGTGTTCGTTCGTGTTACATAATTCACGCGTTGACCTTTCGTTCGAATAATTTCGTCGCATTTCTCGAGAAAAACGACGGGACTGACCGAGTTTTTCCTAACGGAGTTCCTGGAAGATGATTCCTGTCCCCGCGCGAAAATCCCCGAACGCTTTGCCGTGACACGCGGACGAGATCAAGAATATATACACGCTCGTGAATTTTTAATAATATTACCGTGCCCAAAGTGGGCACGCGCGCGAGTTTTTCCTGAAAGAAAAGCTCGTTGAAATCGATCTTACATGCATCCGCGACGCGCGCCGTAACCGCGCTCGCCTCTCGCGAGCCTTGAACTCGGCTCAAGGACGTGAGCCTGGTACACGAGGGAACGTGCCAACGAAAGGATACGCCTTGTTCTCTACGGTTCAGACCCCGCCCGGCTGAGAACAGAAGAGTATACGGTTCTCCCTCGGCCGCGGTCATGGAATATGCATGGTTTTAAGCTTTCTTTTCAACGCCCGTTACGCAACGCGCCTCTCTCGGTACTCGCGTTTTTATTCCATGAATATGCAATGCGGCTCCGCGCGCTTCGGTATTTGCGTCCGCGCGCCCACTTATTTTCGCGACGATCCCGAACATGCCCGCGCACGCGGAACCAATTTTCGAGAAAATAGAGGTGGGATCTCGCTTGAGGGGCAGAAAGAGGCGAGAATATGGAAAATATCGACGGCGCGCGGAGCGAGAGAGAAAGAGAGACGTGTTTTAAATTCTCCGGCGCTGTGCATGATGCACTTTGGACGCGTTGGGGTTGCTCGGAATTTTTCGCGCTCAAGCACTGGAGTGTGAACATTTTCTCTCTCTCGTGAAAGAAAAATTTTCGACGTATAACGCGTAACACCGAAATCGTATTAATGCGAGAAATTTATCGCGCACGTGATTTTGAAGCGGATAGAAGAAAGCACGCTGTGATAAAAAAAAGTTGGCGCTTCGTTAAAAAGAAAAAAAAGCGAGTTTTAACAATTTCTGATAAATTATACACGTTAACAGTTCCGTTAATTTATCTGCGAGAAAACTCGCAACGCGAGAATCTGGTGTTGCTATCTTTTCCATATTTGTTTAAGAAAATGAGATGCCACTTTACATCCGTCGAGGCACTTTGAGTTTTCCGTGAGTGCGTTGTAGCGTGTACATATCTTATTTGCACGTCTACGCGAACAATTCTCGCGGGGAGAGATCTTATAGTAAAGCGCAGTGTGTTCTTCGACCCTCAATAAACCGACCGAAAACATAAATAACGGCGGAAACAGATAAAATGAAATAAGATCAATGTTTGTCGAGAAGAAACGCGTCATATTTCGTTCTTTTGTGACTCTTTTTCCTTCGAAGAGAAAAATAAATGCAGGTTTATGGGAAAAAACAGCACGATAAAGATTAGGCAAATAAAACTGGAACTGTAACCAATATCGATGCGCGCATGGGACTTTCTTGCCAAGATTAAAAGAAAACCACGTTCCGCGGTGCCGTTGTTATTCTCTCATTGTTTGCGCGAGAGTTTTTTACGAATATCTCTCTTTTTCTCTCTTTGGCAAAACGATTTTTTAATGAAATTTTATGAATTTGCGTCATTGTAGTTTTGAATAGCCATAAACAAATAAGAATAATGCAAAGTCGTCGCCGTTCATTGATTTTCAAGTAAGCAAAAGAGAATCGACGTGAAAAGATAATTTTTACTATTTTTATGTCTGATATAAAAAAGTCATATATTAAATATTACATTAAATATAATAAATTAGCAGTCTACAATTGTTGTATACTATCTTTTCGCAGAATGTGAGAAATATAAATGTTCACGCAACATTTTCCAAAAATCGAAATATGATTATTACCGAATAATAATTTCACTCGCTCTTTATTCTTTTTTTTATGATGTTTTAATTTTTAATATCTGCAAAATATTTCCCAAAACGGGAATTATTTTACTAACAAGTACCCGTTTGTAATTTTCTCGTTACTTTACATACGTATAATATTTTCCGATTTTCCGTGAAAAAAAATTCGGTATCCTAGTTTACACAGACAGATTTTTTTTGCAATTCTCTCTTCTCTTTTAATGACTTCGGTGAAACGAATTTAAATGCGAAAGAGTTAAAAAAAAAAAAAAGAAAAAAAAACGAAAATGGCACTTCTGGCCAGGAGAATAATTAATGTTGCAAATATAATTACGTTCTCATATGCAGAAATGGGACAATAGATTTCGATTAAACGCTATATATCTGTTATACCGTTTAATTAAATCGCGAAATGCGCGCGGGCCAGTTGCAATATTAATAGCGCAATTTAGTTGAGTTCAACTCATTGCTAATTATTGACTCATATTTACGAGTAATACAGTGCGATATCACGGTTGTTACGCCATTGATAACAAATCGGGCAATTTCAAATATTTTTGCAAAGCCGAAACGAATTGCAGGTCTCTGCGAGATTAAATCACTGCTGCGGACCAAACGTATGAAACACTTTTTACAAATTTTTAGAAAATCAAATAAAAATGTGATATAGCTTTTTTTCAATAGGAATGCACGGGATATATATATAAAAAACAAAAAAAAAACGAAACACATATCTGTTGCAAGAGAAGTGTAAAACGATCATTAAACGATCTAAATGTCACACTTCCTTTTCCATCGATAACATTTCAAACTCGATAGAGAGATAGACGCACATCGGGAATATAACGCGAGTTATTCGTTCGATATTAATGCGGAGAGAGAGAACTGGCTCGACGTAATTTCATATTATATTTCGTATTATGTCGGACACATCTCGTTGGTCCAGATGCTTACGCTGCTCGCTTATGCAAATTCGCGTGCGATGGGCTTAACGCTCGCGTGTAGCGCCACGATTAGACACGCCGCAGGCTTCACAACCGGTTCTCTCCGTGTGTCTCGGCGAATCATCTCCTCTCCGTTCGCCGTCTGCTCGACCGGTCCCGTCTTTCTCTCGCGCGTCTGTCTATCGCGATTATAGGCCGCGAGGAACAGAGAAAGAGAAAAAGAAAGACGACGACGTAGCTATACAGAAGAACGGAGCCTTCTCCGCTCGTTTCGCAGCAACTTTCTCCTCGCGTAATCGCCGCCGGGCTTTCTTCTTCCTCTCCACCGGGCGCACCGTTCTAGAAAGCCGCTCGGAAATTCAAGCGCCGACTTGATATGAACTTCGCGCGCGCGCGCGCGTGTGCGCGAAGAAGTCGAACCGACTAACGGCAGACGGAGATTGATTGAGTCACTTTTTTTTGCGCTTTGAGTAAGGGACAGATCGTCCTGAAATGGGTAAAACCTAACAAAATTTCGTTTTCTTCGTGTTTCTTAGTAGAAAATTATTATTCGGATACCTTTTCTTCTAAAATGCCTCACACACCGGGAAAATTGAATGCCTTTTTTTTTGGACTCCTTTCTTGTTTATGTTGATCCCCGGATATTCATTGAAGTTTAACAATATCTACTGATCATCGTTGTCTAAATAACTCCCAGAAGAGCTTGTCGAATCCAACACTCTCGACCGCACTTGAGAACTCGATCGACCGAGAGAACGCTTCATAGGTAGATGGATATACCGTGAGCAAGCGAGAAAGAGAGAGAGAGAGAACAGGGTCAGTAACAGTGTCGGTATCTCGAACTCGAGACAGGCTGCGCCTCGATCGAAACGTCCTCATTAGTTTAATTAAGTCGACGATCGTGTAACAGGGAGCTCTATGCTCAAACACTTCCGTTCTCCTCTCTCTCGCTCTCTCTCTCTCTTCCTCTTTCTCTTCTCTTTCCTGCTTTCTCTGTCCCAGCGATAAATGTACGCGCTGAAAGAGGGAAGGGCAGCAAGATAGAAGACTCGCGAGAGCGCCACGATCCAGCTGGTTTGCACGGAGCGACATTGCGTTCCGTGCGTGGAGCGCGTGCATACAAAGCGAGGTGCGTTAGCAAAACGGCGAGGGGTGGACGCAACGAGGGAGGGGGGAAGGGCAAAACCGGCACAGCATCGGCTGCGCGGCAAGAGGGAGAGGGTCAGGCAGGAGCGAGGGGGAAACGTGAGGTTTAGCCTCTGTGACTACTTCGTGAATAATACATGCTCAGCCGCGAGCCCACGCCACGTCGCTATATACGAAGATGCCAGACACGCTACTCGGAACCGGGCTTGTATCTATATGGGCACATAGAGGAGCGAGAAAGAGAGATGGAGATAAAGTGGGGTGGGAAGGGGAAGAGAGGGAAACCGTACATACGCCTATGTGCACGCGTGGGCACATACGTGCTATCCATAACGCCGACTGCACACATGGACGACGTAGTGCGAGCAGTGTGGCGCGACCTATACAGAAATCCCGCGGACATAAATGCCGGTGAGATTCGCTGATGTTTGTCGGCGCATATCTCTCTCTCTCTTTCTCTCTTCTATTCCTCTCGGTTTATTCATGGGGGACACGTGGACAGATAAACTATTCGCGCTCTATTCGTACTGGAGAGAGTACGAATCCTCCGCTCGGTCTCGCGAAAGACACGCGTTAAACTATTTCTCGGCTGTGATTACCTGTAAAAATTTATATACTCTATAAATAATAAGATTCGCGCGTAGCACGCAACGTATCAAGCTATAACAAGCTCGCTTCGCCGTTTCCGTGCACTTGCGGTTTTATCCACGTCAAACGACGGCGACGATTTGCTTGCGTCACTCTCTTTTCACCTCGCCGGAAGACAATGGGAATAGCTTTCCGCGTTGTTAAGGTTAAGGCGATGTAGACCTTCCGAGACCTTTGCCTTAATATTTCCGCGAGAGGAGAACGTAACCGATATCCGTGATCGTGTCGATTGCGCGAAGTATTGAAATACCGGATAGTAGTTACTCTCGCAAAGTTGGACATGTGCTACACGCGCGAGATTGTAAAGGAAAGTGCACGCCTCGTTGCGTAAAGTACATGCAAATTTCCCTCCGGGGGATTGTGTGCCAGTTCCGTAGCAAACATAGTTGTGTATATATACATATGTATGTGTGTATATATATATATATATATGTGTGTGTGTGTGTGTCACATATATGTTATACATGGATGTATCTACAATCCCCTATGCAGCCCTTGTAACACTGAGAGCTCTCGCGGGTTGTAAAACAATGATTACTCGCGTCTTCGCCAAGATACGGTGTCTGCTATAATCTTGAACTTCGAGAAAGTTTGCGATATCCGGTATGAGCGTGCAAATTATTCATGAGCATATTGTAATAGATTTTTTTAAGCGAACTTCGTTAACAAACGCGGCTGGTGTAATATAATCACGCAAGTTGACGCGAATGTAAATGGATCGTCTCAATATATCGATGTAATCACAATACGTATTCGCTGAAAATAATTTTTTACGCACGTAAACATAACGAAAAAGTATTTTACGATAAAGAAAATTACTTTTGTAATTTATTTCATTATAAAACCAGAGAATATAGATACAGACACGTGTACGTGTGTGTGTGTGTGTGTGCGTGCGTGCGTGCGTGTTGCGTACAGCTTATGAAACATCATTAGTAACATTCTCACGCGTTTTTGCTTCGTTTTGTGTACAACGAAGTTGCTATTCTTCGCAACATTGCGGAGAGCACTGCGTGTGTGTACGTGCGTGATTGCTTCTCATCCTCGATCTTCGCGCGCATACAGTAGGTACAGCTGGGAGTGAAATCACACGGAACAATCTCGCATTCGCGTGCCACATTCGTCGACCGCGCGCAATTACTCTCAATGCGCGCGATTCCGCGGTCAACGAAGCTGCGAACACTGTGATAGATGTGTTGCGCGCAACCCGCATCTTCTTCGAATTCCGAACAGACATACAAACAGAGATACAAATTCAATCAGAGCGTGTGTACATATTTCTGTTGTCAAATGATAAAACTTCTCTCATTTTGTTCGACAAAATCTGCGCTTCTTTGCGGCTTTTTCGGAAAAAAGTGTCGAAACACCGCAAAACTCCGCGCGGACTAATCTTGGGGTCTTCTCGGAGAGTTATCGAAAGTCGAATCGTTCGAGAGTCCGAAGAAAAACCGTTAATTCGACGCGGTTAAAGTTTTTCCGCCGGAGTTCTCGTTTCTCGCTCGCGGAGTTTTCAACCAAGTTTTCTGCCAAGTCGATCGGAAACGGAAATGGTAGCAGAGCTAACGTTGAAAAGGGGACGGCCGAGAAATTAAATTGTCCTTTGTCGCGACTTCTCGACATCGGAAATCTGTCTCCGTTATTATCAAGTCGCGAATGCATCTTCGTATCAATTTTCTCTGGTTGGAGTGAGTCGCGATTTTTTTTTTCTCACAACGAAAGAAGCGAAAAGAGGAGAAAAAGCGCGCGGGAGTAATTGCGTCGAATGTAATGCAATGAGGAAAAGTGATTGAGATATTGCTCGGGAAAGAAATTTCCAATTTGAATATTTTGCGGTTCAGTTCACTTGGCAACTTTTCACAAAAATCTTTCTAATTACATTGTTGCCTTGTCAGGACACGTTAATCAGATAACATGTAGCTATAGACCGTTATACGTGGCATATCGGTAACTTCTCTTGTGTGCGGGAAGTTCAAGAACGGTGAATAAATCACACACACATACATACGTAAACACACACACACACTACTACGACGCGATGGCAACGAGAACGAATACAATCAATTAAAAAGTTTCGCGCGCTCGGCGAGTTTTCGCAAAGTTTTCCACGCTGCTTCGCGCGCACACGTACACGTACACACACACACGCACACAGACACGTGTGCACACAGCTGCTACGTACGTATGTAGAGAGAGAACCGGCACGTTACCAATGAAAGTTTCGCTATAAACCGGGCTATATACTGACACCACTTGCCGGTAGTTTCGCTAACTTTCCGGCTCTCGTGTCGAACTTGTTAATGGCTCTCTGTGGCGTCTCTGTTGCTGTCGTTTTCTCTCGTCCTTCATCTCCGTCCGTTTCTTCCTCTCTTTCTCTTCCTAGTTGGCCGTAGTAGACACTTCCGCGTCTACACATCTTCCGTTCTCTCCTTCATCTTGTCATTGCGTTTATTATTTTCTCTCCTTCGATCTTTACGTCACTTTTAAGACCTCTCTAATCAGTATGTATACTTTTTTTTGTTGCAGGTAAGATGAGCTATTTGTCACTTCAATTTTCGTCGTCACGAGTTGGAATCGTGAGTTAAATAACTCAATATGATTAAGAAATATTAAATAACTTAATATGATTAAAAAAATTTTTTTTTCCAAGAAGAACGTGTTTTATACACCTTCCTCTCCCTCCGTTTTGCATACTAGCGCGTTCCGTAACAGCGGTAACTCCGATTTTTGCACGACGCGGATTTCTCGGGTTACGCTTATCGTGAAAACGTGCAAAATGAGACGACATATGCGTCACTTTGGTCTCATTTCTCGCAGTGTCTTTTTCTTTTTCGCGAAAATCGCTGAGCTTCTTAGACACATGCTGAGCAGTCAGGAAGCCGCGGTGCGCGATAAGCGATTCGGTTATCAAAGCGAAACGCGATTACACCACATTCCTCGCGTATCTTAAGATTGAACAGGGGGATATCGTTCCTTTTTGCGCGTTTTTTTTCGCTGTATCATGTCAATTCGTCTTCGCTTGAAAAGCGCGCGACTTATCAATTTCGCTTTGTGGAAAAAAAAATACGACACGATAAAAACGCGCGGTGTCGGTTTCGTTATATTCTCAGAAACGGAGTGTCGGCACAAATAATGGAGAAGGTTTCAAGTGCCAAAAATAACAAACTCGAAGAGCTACTTTTTTAAATAACATTTATTCGCGCGGGAAAAAAAAGAGATGCTGTTTACACATTTTTTTGTTTGCGGTTTTTATACATTTCTCCGCAAATGGCATCTTTTCGCAGCTTTTTCAACGCCGTGGCTCTCTTTCTCTCTCGAATTTTTCTCTAAAGAAAAATATTATTCCCCATATATATGTGACAGATTGTGTTACAACCATTTGTACATTATATCTCCCTGTATATAGAATTCGGTTTTTATACTTCGATCTCGCGTTTATTACACACATTCGGTTGCTATAATAATAATGGCATGCTTTCCAGAATTTATCAGCCTGTGTATACTGCTATATAAGTAGGAAATGGAAGATTTACTTCTCTCTCGGAACGCTGGAGAGATTTGTCATTGTTACGCGAGATCGACTAATTTATCGTCATCGTTATTCGTCCCGGTTTTCTCCGGTGCATCGCGAACGAAACGTCGCCGGGCAAACATATCGTCGATCAATTTTCCGCGGACGACTTTGGGACGATATTTTCTACGTACCGTTTTAGAATCGGGCCACCGATGCAGTTTCCCGCGTAACGGGCGAATATTTCTCCTTCGGGATCGAGAAAGAGAAAGAGGAAGAGAGCGGGATGAGACAAGAGAGAAGAAGAGAGAGAAATAGCTGTCTTCAGATATTTATCTTCAGACTCTCACGCAAACGGAGGAGTTTTCGACTCCTTTGAGCTTTACTGTCGACATTAAACTAGGAACGAATATTCGCAGTTTCTCCGCGTCTTTAAGTCCGTCTAATGTAGTTTACAAAGTGTGTACTATTTTCTCGACTTATGTTCTAGTCATTTATTTTCTCTCTCTCTCTCTCTCTCGTAATTTTACGTCTCATTACACAATTTATAATCTTGTGAAATTAGAATCCCCGATCGATTTTAGAACGGCGATGAAGAGATATATATTTTTCAGAACAATGAAAGTTATAACACTTATTTCTATTAGATTAAAAATAACGTTTGGTCGTGTATACATACATTTTAATGTACTTTCTATTAAAACACACATTGAGATGGTCTTTTATTATCATAAAGTTTAACAAATTGAGTGTGCTCCACTTTTTCACACAATGATTTTCATACTACATTATTAATCTAACTACCTCTAACTGTAGTTCTGAAGGCCTGTGAAGGTCTAATTTGGTTATTTTGGATTTTTATACACTTTGTTACATTGGAAATAGCTTACTATCTGGAATTCACGAGATTGCGTAAGCGTATATATCATATAGTTGTACTTTTTTTTATCGCGCTCTCAAGGTGGTGAAAATATCACCTGCAAGTGTTGTATTTGATTTTGATAACGTTATCGTTAATGATATTTTATCGGCTTTTGTAGAGGCTTTTTCAAGCTGTCAGAAATCTTTATATCGTTAGTTCTAGAAGAGATACATAGAAGAACTAACAATAAGTCAATATTGACTTTGATCTCGCGCACGTAACATACTGATGATAACCCAGTTTTCTCGTATCACAGATAAAAGATTTTGAATTGAAATGAGTAATACTCTTGAGAGAGAAAGAAAGAGAGAGAGAGGGAAAGTGATATTACTTCAGTTTAATTCACACTCTTATAACGGTTCAAGCGAATAATTATGGCTTGTAATAATACGAGAGAGAACGAGTAATAATAAAAACCACATAAATAAAAAATTACTCACATGAATTTCGATTGAGATATTACAAAAGACAAGCAAAAAATCGCGTTTAGCGGACGAGAAGTGAAAAAGCCGTCACACGCGTCAGCAAGAAGATTCGCCTTAATTTCAACAAAACGCAAAGTTCCTCGATGGCAGTTGATCTTTTTGTCGGAGCGCTTTTTGCCGCGGCCATTCATATCGGTGGACGTGCAATCAAAGCGAAAGGGGCATTTTGCGGTCAGCAGGAACATCGCAACGGTTATTTTAATAGCGGGTTATAATATCGGGACGCGAAGAAGAGGCGAAAGAAAATGCGAGAAAGAGAGAGAGAGAAAAAGAAAGAGAGAGAAAGAGAGACGAGGAGAAGAGAAACGGACAATGAGAAGAGTAGTCGCTGAACGAACCAGCTGGTCTAGCTACTCACGTTTACACGATAGTGATAAATTATTTATCTCGCGACGTCTGGCGTACAGCCAAGATTTTCTGTCGCCTCCGTCTTCCTACGAGTCGCCACTTTATCTATTTATACGTGTATGTACACGCGTTATATACGAACGCCGTTTTCCGTTTGTTCCTTTTTCTTCTTTCGCCGCGACCGAACTCTTAACTTTCTTGCTTGCGGTAACCCAAATTCGCGCGCGAATCTTATTCCCATTGGAAACAAAGAAGTCGCGCATCACGTTGTGTGATGTAATTATAACCGATCGAAATATCGCATTATTGATTTTATCCGTAACTCCTTCTGGTGTGTAAATATCTTCAATTAGTATCCGTGAAGAAAAAATTAGATAATGAGAACTCTCTCTTTCTTGATTAAATTTTTATCTAAATTTTTTATTTAAATTGAAAATTGTTCACTTAGATAGATCTTTTTCTCTCTTATCTTCAATCGTCTTCTGATTTCGATACGTTATCTTTCATTTGAGATAGTCGACGAGATTTCCTCACGTAGATTGTGTGTTTCAGTTGTTCAAGTGTTTGTTGTTACAAGTCGCAAACGCTCGGAACGATCATGATTTTTTTTTTTTTTTTATCAGATGATACAATCTCGAACAGTTTAGAAAGCAACATTCTGAAAAACATTTAATTGCGATCAACGTCGTTTCTCTCCATGAATCATATCTTTAATTATCCGCGCACACAGTCGTGATTATGCGAGATTATCGTTCGATCTTTTCTGGCAAAAATCAAGAGCTGTGTATGTAGAAGCACACAAAATTCTCTTAATGATTTTGTGTGTTATTTAATTACTTTGAAGAAGGAACAGTTTTGATAGTCTAGCTACCGAGTCGGTAACTTGACCGACTTCATTTAATCGCAGCTCGAACAATTAAGTTTACGTTTATGTCGATCTCATGAGTCGTCGAATAGTGTCAGTTAACTCGGCTCTCTCTGTCTCTCTCTTTCTCGCTCTGGATGAGCTGATAATATATAGACTGTTACCTCATCTTTGAACCGTCTTCGGAACGCCTATCGTCTTAGAGAGAGAGAGAGCAGATTCGAGAGTTTCTCGGAGTTGTTTAAGTATCTTTTCAAGTGGCAGTCTCACAGGAGAACGTCTTCCTTTAATTTAACAACACGCTATTACTTCAAATGAACCGAGCAACCGAGCATTTTCGCTCGGGGCCTCTTGAGTATGGTCAAGATTCAAGATCTCTGAAACGGCAACGATTATAATTAACCGTAATCGCCGCGTAATCGCTGCTCGCATCCGACTAATTTCACTCGCTTTCTTTATTGCGCAAAAATTGCAACAGCCGTAAGTCGTAATGTCTCTCTGTCTGCACCTCGACTTATCGAGCGCGAGCCGATTAGGGCGACAAATACGCGCGTTTTGAGAAAATTGCTCGGATTCCGTACTTAGAATAAATGAGTGGTGATCGGCGGAATTACAACTCGAGGGTATATAATTCGAATTTATTCGGTGTGTGGAGAGGAATAATCGTTTTTTAAATAACCTTGCTGCTGAGAATGTCAAGTGTATCTCTTATTGAGTTGCGTAAAATTCTCCGTTGGGAACGAAGTTTTTTTTAATAATCATTGCGCTTGTACTTTTCTCGAGCTAAATTGAAGTTAAAAACCGAGAGCTCAAACGCTCGATATCGATCGACTTCGTAATTATACTTTTCGCGCGAAATTATTCAGGAATGAATGTAATTCTCGAGATTCGTCGAAACGAATCTGTACAATGCGGAGAAAGTGCACGAATCTTGATGCGCTCGATGTGTTTTAAATCGACATGCTAACGGAGAGCAAAATTATAATGCTCTCTTCGTGTTGCATACAAAGCCATAACTCTGTGCATATCATCGCGTTTTGAGAGGCAGAGAGAGAAAGAGGCGGCGAGGGAGAGAAAGAAAGAGAGAAATGAAGTCTCTGTCGCTCCCTCTCATGGCCGCTGCCCACGGACGTTATACCGCAATTACTCGACGGTGTATTGATCCGGCGGTTCGCAGTCCCACGGTTCGCAGAATCCCTCGTTGAAGCAGCAACCCTCTCTCTCTCTCTCTTTCTCTCTCTCTCTCTTTCTCTCTTTCTCTCTCCGTTAGTTCGCAGCAAAACACTCTTTCATTTGAGAAAGAGAAAAAGGGGTAAACAAGAGACTGGAGAACGCAGAAAAGAGAAGTCAGACACAAGTGTGTGTGTGTGTGTGTGTGTATGCAAGTTTCCTTCGGGCGAATATCTATAAAGTAACGTCGGAGTTATTTAGCGTCCGGACGAACGCGCCAAAGAAGTTGGAGTCTTCAAGGTCCTTTGTCGCAAGAAATGTTTAATCTCTATGTGAACCACGCGATCCAGACAATGGCGTAGGTTTTTTGCCAGAAAGATTATGAATCGCTGCCCATTTGGCACGAAGAGCCTACATCTTGCAAACACATGCACACACATATCTGCTATCTTCTCCCTCCCGACATTTTTCGACCTTATTTATACGAAAAAAAAGTAATTCTAATATTTCTTATTTGTTAAAGAAATTGTTTCTATATCAACGTCGCAAATTTGATTTTAAATACAGCTTGAAAATATATGTTTAAAGTCCAAATATATGTTAAAAGTCCACATACACAAACACACACATACCAGAGATAAGAATCGGGCCGTGTTCCAAGACAATCGCGCGAATTTATCGACTCGCAGAGTCCGATTTATTTCTGGAAATGTCGATTTACGATCGACACTTTAAAGTAGAGAACGCTGTGAGCATCGAAAGCGAATTTTCGTGCAAGTCGTAGCTGCGCGGAGTTGCAACAACGATTCGTTTTATTTCCGCGAGTGAGACACGCACGCACGCACGCACGCACGCACGCAACGCACGCACGCACATGTCGCTTTGCAAAAGGAGCAAGAAAAAAGAACGAGAAGGTGCGGTTGCCAGGGCCGCAGGCTCTGGTCCCGGAGAGTCGCCGCGCGAGAGTGTTACGGGACCGAAAGCAATTACCAGTGACTTTCCTTTCGCGCTTCGACTTGTTTCTCTCTCTCTCTCTCTCTCTCTCTCGTCTTTTTTCGCGTATTCCTCGTATTATCGAGAGGGAGGAAGAGAAGAAAGAGGGCTCGGTAATCCTTGACTCCGGCAACACGAAAAGCGAGTCAAGCTTTTTAGCCGCGCTCGTGCGTGCACACAGATGCGAGACGGATAAGGAGGACGAAGTGGACACGAGGTAGAGAAGGAGAAGCATTGAGGAGGAGGAGGAGGAGGAGGATGGTGGTGGTTACAACCGGGGTTTAATGAAACCAGTCGAGGTCCGTCAAACCGGTTCAGCGGGTTCTCTCTGTTCATGTTCTCTCTCCCGTCTCGGAATTGGCGAGAAGAGGAGGTAACGCAGAGAGGTCTGTCGGCCTCAGTCTGTCTTCGTTTCTCGTCCGTTCCCGCCCGTTCCCTCTAACCGTGTTGCATATCTGAAGCACAGATCGCCGGCACTGACTCTTGCGTACATTCGGCTCTGCATGTGTATGCGTATGACCGATCGAATCAGCGTGTATGAAAGTGTATGCGAGAGCGTTACACATACATGTGTGTGTATGTGCGCGAGAGATCCCTTAACTGAGAGTATGTACACCCACAGCGACTCAGACGAGAATTATGGTACGATGGAGTGAGAGAGGGAGAGGGAGGGAGGGAGGAACTCGTATCCGCCCCTGTTTGATAGTCCCGTCGTGATATAGACTCACTAGGGAACTCAATCTATTTCTCTCTCTCTCGCTCATTCACTCAGTGTCTTCCATCTCGCAAAAGTCGACCAACTCTGTCATTCTTCGGGTATATCTTGTCTTGAGAAGAAAGAGACGAAGAGAAGAGAAGAAGGTATATAGACGAAAGGAAGGAAGCGAAGTGCTCTCCTCTCGATTGTTCACACAGACGCTTCCGTATGTGTGCGTTTGTGTATGCTGATAGACGGATGATGATGGTAGAGAGTGGTCGTGAATTGCATCCTGAGGGTGTGCCATCGTTTCTCCTGACCCACTCCACGATCATCAGTTCTTTTTCGTCTTTTTTTTTGTTTTCGCATTCTTTCTCCTTGCTTCCTTCCTTCCTTATTTCTTTCTTTCTTTCTCTCTTTCTTTCTTACGCATATTTTCTTTTCTCTTCGTCTCTTATATCTGTCCCGCGAGAAATCCAAAGACGAGGAGTTACTCTTGACGATCGAAGTAAAGTAGTTTGGCCGCGATATAGAATGAGGTAGACGACTTGGATGAATGCTCTTCTCAGAGGAGTTCGCGAAAGAGAGAGAGAGAGAGAGATCGGGAACTCGAGAGGTCGATGTTTCGAATGACATGCGGAGAAGCTTTCCGTCGGGCGAAAGTAGTTTCAAAATTGCCTCATGTCGCTGCCATATGGCGACTTCCCTCCGACACGGGAATGATCGTGTTGCTTGGGCGACATGTCCCTTTGACGCGTCTCGCGTACTCTATTTCAGTAATTTTCAACCGAAACGAAACAATAATAATGTTGCATCACACGTTAGCGTTTCTCGCGCGTTTCCACAAAATGTTTCGTCAACATTCCTTTTAGGTATAATTCAAGATATATTTATTTAAAAAATTGCAAATATAGGTTTTTTTTCATAACAAACATTCCGCAGAGATTTGCGCAAAATATTTGATCGTTAGAAATAGTTGAGAATTTTCATCATGTTGTATCGCTCGGATTCCTCTCTTCCTTTGTGCGTTCTCTTTCCATTCGTTCGTTAATACAAAGTTAACCGCGGGCACAGTACCTGTGGGCAGTAGACACGTATGTACGTGGCTGGCATGCCGTTTAGTTCGCGAAGAGAGGCGGCATGACTCGCTTACCGAGTTCAGGTATCCGCTACGCGTCATCAGCCCACCTAGATGAAAGCGCAATGACTCATCTCTCGGTACTTCTCTCTTTCTCTCTCTCTCTCTCTCGGTATGAACCGAGCAGAGGTTATGCCGAGAGGTCAGCCGCCGCTCATCTACTTCCGAGATGCCGAGCCCTCGAGAGCTTTTAACGGAGGCTATATGATTACATAGTATGATGATGATTACATAGTGTCTGGTCTGAATTCTCTCTTTCTCTCTCTATCTATATATGCACATGTATGCACACACACGCACGCACGCACAGGGCGAGTAAAGTTAACTGTTTGAGTACATAACTGTTTCGATGGAAAGTTTTAGTGTAACAACACTTCAGACTGTTATGAGAGAGAATGTATTTGCAATCCGTATAAATAGATAATAGACATAACGAATTGCAAGTTATATATGGGAGAGAACGGATTTATGATTTAGCTCTCACACAATTCTCTACGTTAATTCTAGCGAAAATCACACAGACACACACACAATATGTATCGTCTTGCTTGTTTTATTCCGAAACTATCAAATTAGCATTTAAAGCTGAAAATGCAACAAACGTTGCGAACACCAGAGACAAGGCGGAATATAACAATCTGAAAAGCGCCACAGGAATATCCCGAAACAGGAGCAGGTCAGTTCGGAGTAATCGCGATAATCATCTAATGACCCGTCGAAGATATATTAGTCCCGGGAAGTTAATCCAACTCTGATGAGGTTCTCGCCGTAAGACCAAACCTCCGAAATGCACTCGCTTGTCGAATACTGAGAAGTCTTTGAGGCTAACGACTGACTGCGCGACTCTTGGTCGGCTTGGTTCCAGAAAAAACAAGGGAGACTTTTCGGCGTCGGAGAACGTTAAGCGACTAGTCTTCCTTTTCTTTCTCTCTCTCTCTCTCTCTGTCTCTCTCTCTCTCTCTCTTTTTCGTTTTCCTTTTCTTGTCTCGCGTCGCGACAAGAACCGTCCGTCTTTATCCAGGAATAACAACTCGCGCGGACCCCCCGAAGCCATTGGCTCGCATTAAACTCACGGAGCGGCCTCAAGGGAGGTCAATTGATCGTGACGTCATCGGCGCAACACAATAAAATGTAATGGACGAGTCGGTTTAAGCGCGGGACCACGTGACCGGATCGTGACCCCAAGTAGTAGACGCCGTTTAGAATTGCTCTCTTCTCTCTCTCTCTCTCTTTCTCTTTTTCTTTCTTTTTTCTCCTATCGACGTTGCTCTCGCGTCGTCATCCGCGTGGCATCGCCTCTTTAAGAGCGTCGTCTCTTCTTCAACGAGCGCTTTTGCGTCTCCCCAACTGTCCATAAAAGAGACTTCGTCTCTCGATACGCGACACTCAAAGCAAATCTGCGTACCTGCGTCCGTGACGATCGTCCGCGCACGCACTCCACGATCCCGGCAAAGTGACGAAGCCCTCGAGAGCTTTCGAATTCTCGAAGACTCATCCTCGTCGATTCTCGCACGCGCCGGTTGAAAGTGATACCACGCCGGCGCAGATAGGGCGCACACGAATCTTCGCATATATTAGCTTTTCAAATGGTCGCGTGTGTTCACACAGAGAGAATTTCTCGGGACGTAGTCACACAAAGCGTTACTACAAGTTTCAAACGATGTCGAAATATGTTTCCGAGGTAACCGTGAAACGATTAATTATTATTATCGCGTTTCTTGACTGATACAGCGTTGATTAATACACGCCGAAAGAGATATAATGCTTTAATTAAATATTATTACATAAGACACACACACACGCGCGCGCACACACATCGTTCAGTGTCCGTGACTAATATCGTTATGTACTGCGAACGTGAAATTAACGTATGATAAATTTACGATATTAACCGGTTAATATATAGATAGCGCGAGAGGAATTCAATCAAACTATGAATTTAACACACAGTATTATACGACGACAGAAAAACCGGTTTCAAATTCTTACAACACGCGGAGAGGCATAAGCCGAGAGTTATATTCGCGGAGGAATAACTGTTTGCTTATTCACGCTCGCTTGTTCCATTAAGCGTTTTATTCACGACGCGGATAGAAGACCGGTATATATATGATTATACATGCCGAAAATATATATATATATATATTCGGCATGTATAATCAATGCCGCGGAATATTCAAAATATTACGCAAACTGTGAAATTTCAAAAACGCGCGACAGTATAGATATTCAAATTGATTCGATGCCGATAAGAGCGTGTCGGTTTCAGACAAACGCGGGTCTGTCGAGATTAGATTGCGCCGAGTTGCATTGCAAGCGTTGCGCACCGATATTTTCAATTAGATTTGCGAGAGTAGTTCGATCAATGACAATGAACTGTCAGTTTTTTTTTATCACAAACGTATTACGAGCGAAATCGATGAAAAAAAAAAAAGATTTTGACACAAGTGTTGTACCTAGATTTTGAGAGATTCTCTTTGTTTGAGGTTTAATGGGTATGTGAAGAGGATATCTCCTCTTTGTACGGTACGGACACACTGTCTGTATCGTAAATCTTGTCCGGAGCTACTACATATGCACTTTAAACAAAATTCAAGGAAAATGCGCAGAGCTCTTTGTAAGCGTCGCACGCTGTGTGCCGCACAATATTTCCTTTCTCTAGATTTATTATCATTAGAATAACGTGCTGCCAATAAGCTGTCAGTTTGTATACTACGTATGTACGATCAATCCGTTTAAGTTGTAAAAAAAAAATTTTTGACCTTTTCCAAACAATTGTCGTAACCACCTTTTGTAAGTTTTTTTGTTTGAGATTAAAAGAAGTGTGAGGAGGATATTATTCTATAATTGCGTCGTAAATCTTGTTTGTAGCTACCGTATATCCATTTTAAGAAAACTTTCGGCCTATGACAGACCGCAACCTGTTTATTCGATTATAACTGATGATATCCATTAGGCACGATTTATGACTAATCTGTAACAAATCTGGAATTATACCAGAATCTGTCAAGACATATTTTACCATGGCCGTTCTTTGCCCCAAGGTTTTCACACAAACAAGCGTACAAAGTACGATCTAACAGACGATGTTGAATCGACATTCATGACCCGAGAAACGAAGTCGGCCATTACGCCGGACAGTGACCTGTTAATCGTCCGTGTCATTAAAACGCGTATCACTGTCCCAGATCGAACGCGCCAATTGTCGCGCCGACAGACAAAGAGCGACAGAGAGAGAGAGAGAGAGAGAGAGAGAGAAACGTTCGAATCGCGTCGCGTTTCCATCGTCGTGATACCGACGTACGAGTAAGGATTCCGCAATCGTTGTTGCGTGACTGACGGCGAAATTGCACGTACTGTTAGATTTTCAAGGTCTCTCTCGAGCTCTGCCCGGAGCACGCGGGGCCATTGTATACGAGACAGGCGTATCTATAATGTACACACGTATAGGTATGAATTTTATTTACCTGCCGCATTTATTTTTGCGCCGCACGCGTGGGTGCTCTTTAAACTAGTAAGCTTCCCGGAGTATTACGATCCGGTTTAAATATAAATACCATCACAAAGTGTTGGTAACAACGTTCGTGAGAATATGCAACCACCGACAAGACAAAAAGAGAGAGAAAGAAAGAGAGAAACTTTGCACGTGCATAAATAATCGCCGAACGCCGCGGATATTTGCATATCGATCCGCGAATAATTACATTGTGCTTTTAACATTAAATAGTTTATTTACGCTATCTGCCTTTTCTTCCATTTCTTATTTGATTTCGATATAAACTCCATGTGCGCACACACGTATTTAACAATTACTGAATTATTTGCAGAAACAAATAAAATTTGCATTAGTGTATACATATGTATTTTGTATATCTTCCTAACTCTGTTAATTTATTATCTCGTTATATTTTACGCAGATAATAATAGCATAAATTAACGCTATTTATTGTTAGTACGATTCCAAATTGCGTTTAATTTTGTTTTGTTTATTTGCGAGTGTTGTTTTATCCAATTTCCGAAAAAGATTAAGAGAGCCAGAGGGAAACATTTTTTATAACTCCTTCTTTTTTAACTCGAGAAATCTCAAGATTGCCAAATTGTTTCGTGCGATTATCACACACGTGCGCGCCTAATTTCGTGAAAGCCTTGAACTTGCCTTGTGGAGCGGAAATTGCACATAGTTAAGCTCCCCTTCTTCTCCCATTCAGTATTCCTCGCGATTATTTGATTACGGGGGGTTAACGGCACGGCGCTATGCTTCTTTTGCGTCGAGTTATCTCGCGCGCGGGCGGGAAGATGAGTAAGCGAGAGAGAAAAAGAGAAAGAGAGAGAGAGAGAGAGAGATTTCTCATTGTTCTTGAATTATTTATTAGTCGTTGCCGGGTTTGTAGCCGGGGAACGTAACGATTGAATGGTCAGTGACCGGATGTGTGACGTGGCCGCGGGACAAGATGGCCGGCAACGATAATTACTCGCGTGTTTACGACCGATAAAGCCCGAATGCCGTTCCCCCACCTCCTCGACCAATGTGCGAATATCGGCTATGTGTATATGCACACACGTCCGCGCACTGCCCACTCAATCACGTACCGTGTGTTGTGTATTACTTGCGTGCGCAAAGTGTCACGCGCACGACTTCAATTATGTGCAGCGTGTCGTGGAATATAATTTGACGATTCATCCCAATGTTATCGACATCGATATTTCCGCGTAACATTCCGCGTCGCGAAAAGTAACGCTCGTGATCGATACCCGAAAACCGCACACAAAGACACTTGACAGTGACCGTAAATAAACGCTCGGGTTAACCGACAAAAGTTGTATATCGTACTTACAAATTCTTCGTCTCGTATCGGCGCGTTGGTATTTAAAACCAAAATTCCATAACTCTATAAAACACAGCAAGTATACGACACAGGTGCAAAGTGCCTATTGTCAAACTCCTTTTCATCGAGTGGATCGTAAAAATCTTTCATATTACGGTCACGCCGTTCTTTTTTCTAACTGAACTCGGACGATCCTTTGGAGCTTTTTTAGTGCGCGTAAAGACGAGTATGAATAGAAGAAAAAAAAAGAGAGAAACAGAGAGACTATAGAGAGAGAGAGAGACGTAGACACGCGTCTGGTGTGATACGGAGGAAGGATCGAGGCCTTGGTTCGTCGTCTCAACGTCATAAAGATACAATAGAGGCGCGCAGCTGCAACGCCCTCTCTGTCTTCCTCTCTTTCTCTCTCTCTGGTCCAGGCCACCGTGGATGCTGTGGGCGTTCCTCCCACTCAGCCATCTTTTTCTTCCTTGCAACTTTTTCTTTTTCGCGTTTCTTGTTTTGTTCCTTTCTTCATGGCCGACCGGCAAAATCCACTAGAGGGTTCGATTCGTGGAAACTCACGAGGAGCGGCGAAACAGGAGGAAAAAAAAAATCATCAAAACGGATGGAATGAGTTTGCGTATGGTCGACACGTGACGAATCCTCCGGTCAGATCGTGTATCCTCAGTATTCTCTCTGTCCCTCTTTCTCTCTTCCTGCTCCGGTTTTACTTCTCGCTACCACTCGCAGCAAAAACGACCCCGCGGGTCGTCTGCGGAAAACATGGAGGCTGACCCACGTGTCGACTTCGTTGCCGAGAGATCAGATTTAAAAAGAAAGGAGAGACATAGAGAAAACAAGGGAGATGGTAGAAAGTTACTCGAAGCGTTAATTAAAGCGTCGCTCTCTGAGAACTCGCCTGACCTCGCCCCGACATTAACGGCGATCGTGAATTATATCATTCTTTTTCTCCGGCGTGTCGGCCAGATACGGTAACGATCTCGCCGATACAGATTTCTCGCGTTCCTGCGATTTACATTCGCGCCGTTACGTAACACGCCGTCGTGTAGTTGCACGGGCGAGTAACGCGATTTACAATCTCTTCACGCGATCGGAATTTACAACTCTTCGCACGAGCATCTGACGTAACCTTCCATAGCGAGCATTGCACACGCATCAGTGATTATATACGTATTCTCTCATGTTTCTCGCGCGCGATGTGACCGTCACGCGGAGACGAGAAGAAAACAATTAAGAGACATATTTTTACGTCTCTCTGAAAAACATTCTTCTGAACGATGTTTTTTTTTCGAATTTCTTTAGTTCTTTTTACATTATTTATGTAAATTTTATCAACTTTCATTGTCGTTCCAAACTTGTAAGTTTTTCCGTCCCGTCCAAGTTTTTAATAAAAAAAAAAAAAAAAAAAAAAAAATAGTTCCTCGAGAGCCGAGCGATTTAAATTCTGAAGGAGTTTTAGCGAATCGAGCTTCAAAGTCCCGAGCAGATAAAACTCGTATTTCCGAAGTGAAGTCGAGAAAAGTTCAGTTTAACAAGATTTCCAGTTCCGAGCTTGGTTGTAACGAAATTAATTAATTAGCTCAACTACGTTATGTGTCGAAAACTTTAATATCAATCGCATAGTTTCGTAAAACACAGAGAGACGTATCTATTTTTCGAAGCGCGTGCGCACGCGAGAAATCGTCCGGCTTGAGGATCACGGGAAAACGCGAACGATCTATCGTTCTCGATCTTTCCGGCTCGTCGATTTCAGACGACAATACTCGCGAACGTTCGTTCGTGCGAAACGAGACGAGATATTGATACTATCGAAAGCACGTAGACAATCGGTTTGCGGAGAGAGAAAGAGAAAGAGAGAGCGAGCGAGCGTATATATTGCTTCCTTCGTTCTCTAAATCGGACGCAATCAATCTCGATTTATCGCTCTATTACTATCGCACGTTGTTGTCTATCGAGGCTGCACACAAACCAACCTCGCGTTAATCGCGCAACGATCAAGTACTACTGTTTCAAGGTAAATATACGTCGTGATTTTTTTTTTTTTTTCCAATAAAAATGGTAGTCAAACAAAATATCTTGTGTCCTATACAAACGCAAGCTTGTTTCCTGATGAAATATTCACGAGAACCGTTTATTGCTTTGCTGGTAGAACATTAACATTTTAATTTTCGAGATTACGCGGCAATCGAGAAAAAAAAACGGACTTTATTCGTTGTTCGGCCTAACAATGGTTTTTAAAGATGCGTTTCTTTAATATACGAAAAAAAAGTACATTATATTTCAAACGCGCGGAGATATATCGCGTCGCTTTTTAAGGATAAATCATTGATCGACGGACTATAACCGATGTGTCAATCGCGGCGTGTGTCGCACATATTATATTATGCAGTAGGTTGCATATTTTAGATACGAGCGTCGATTATTTCGCGATAATTACGTGCCGTACGCAAAATATCAATTGTAAATGTCTACTTGCTTATTAATAAAAACCGTTGACACATCCGCACCGCGGCATGACGCGTGTTCATAAACCACACGATGCGACGGATTATCGTGGTTTGGGCGCGAAAGAAGCGATTTTTATCGGTTCGCTCTTCTCGCGATCGTATCAAGTATTTCAAGGTCGCGTCGGAACAGCTGTCGGTTACGTAAGCGCGTATGTATAACAAAAAGAAAAATGTAAGCAGCGTTCGTATGCTGAAATCATCATGTACGCTGAAACTTTTTTACGTACACATAAAGTGCAAGACGGCGAAACGTTCGCAATCTCCGCGCGAGAGAGTATACCGTCTGTGAAATTTCATTTCATTATTATGACGTAGTCCGTTCGCGTTTAACGTAGCGTGTCTGAGCCGAGCTGATGTTCCCCGTCAGCTCTATCAAAGCTCGTGTCAGAATCGACGGTGACTGGCTTGCGAGTAAATTAGGTAGGCCTGACGTCGCGCGCGTCTTGGCATGGGGTCTCCGGGAGTGTCTCGGAGTAAGCAGAAGAATAAGAAGATTGGGAAGAAAGAGAGAGTGTGTGTGTGAGAGAGAGAGAGAGAGAGAGAAGAAAGACCTGGCAGCACGCCAGAACTTTTATTTTCGCCTTCGATGCTCCTTTCCAGACCTCTGTCCCTTTGCGTTCTTGTCCCGAATCCCTCGATCCCTCAACTCTGTCGTCATTTTTCTTCACCTCGCGGAATTGTCTTTGTTTTCTGTACCCTCACTTGTACCGGCTAAGCTTTGCGATGTTGGAAATAAGTTTATCAACAAACGCAGTGAGAAGAAAGAGAGATGCGGGAGAGATCTTCGTCCAAGCACAGCGTCGCCCGCGGTGAGCATCGGCAGAAATAGCTTGGTTCCGAAAATAAGCGTGGAAGACGAGACGCGTCTCTTCGAAGAGACGTACGGATCTTCGCGCGACTGCGAAGATCGCGATCCGTTGGCCAAATCCTTCATTCACCCGTGTCGTCTTTTGGTACACGAGCGGTTAAAGTAAATCAAACAACGATTAATTTTCTCCCGCACGCTGCTTCTTGTTATCGCGTATTAAAACAAACAGAAAACGTGTAAATCTTACGCGTGACACGTATAAATCTTTTATATTTCATCTTAACGAGAAGTCCAAAATTTAACGCTGTTTAAATTTTCTCTCTCTCTTTCTCTCTCACACACACACACACACACACACACACGCTTTGTAGCTGTCAAGTATTCTTGATATCCGCGCATATATTATAGTTTCGTGTTAGCAGGACGTAATCCACTGTATCATGTACAATATGTACATATATATATTACACGCATTGCAACGTTTGTACGGTTTTTCTTCCTAGTGAGCTTAATTGATCAACCTAATTATCGAAGTGTAGCACCACGCGCTGCATCATTTTTGCGTGCGAGGCATCGTATATAATCAACACGCGCCTAATTAACTCTGTCGCGCGATTTTACAATATACGATTATTTTATAACAGCAATTAAAATTGTCATCGGAGTTCTAAAATGCGCGCCAAGCGCGTAGCAATATCACTACGCAATTTGTTTACAATGAACGACGATCTTTAACAATATATTGCGCAGTGATTTGATTAACATTCAACACATAAATCTTGTATATTTATATCGCGTGTCTAACGCGCTCTTTCTCTCTCTCTCTCTCGATGCGACTATCTAATTCTGATCCATTATTCATATGAAATTCATGCGAAATATTGCGCAAATGGAACGCGGTACATTAAACACTTAACATCCTGTACGGAAAATTAGAGGATGCCGTTAGGGAATGTGAGTTTCAAAACTTGTATAATATATTTAGAGAAAATGCATTTACAGATGAAAGAGCGGATGAATAATGCAAAGGTGGCGCTTAATCTTTCCGACTTCAATAGTTAATTGACCGCTACTGGAAGTGTTTCTGTAAATATTTTGTCTAACATAAAAAAAATATTTTCGAACACATTAATAGACACACAAAGTTCCGGTTTTTTTTTCTTTCCGTATTCTTTAGAGCAAGCGTGAAATTCAAACAAAACAAAGAATTGTTCGCGTTCGTAAGACTCACTCGTCGAATAAAAAATCATCTGTGTGTACAATTTTCCCATGGTTATGACAATAATTTATCCGTACCGAAACTTTTATATGGCACAGTTTCCTTTCTCGCTTCTTCGCGCGTGACGCGCAAAGTTTCGCGAGGAGCGATAGAGAGCGAGCGGGATGGCAGTGACTGATATTCGCGCTGGAACTAATGGCGCATGCAGAATGCGGATTCAGCATGACGCGGTCGATAGGTGGACGCAAAAGAGTAGGGACGGACGAGAGGAAAGAGGGTAGGTAGTGTTTTGTTAACCGCGGTGGTTCGAAGGGTCACCTGCCAGTCTGCACAGGGCGTTGATTTTGACAAAGGGTTTAAATGCCTGCGGGAGAGGAAAAGAGAGAGAGAGGTCGCCCAGGCATGTCTAATTTCTACGTCCCCCGGTGCGTCGGAGCAGACTGACGATATCTATCAAACCAGGGATGCACCGTCGTCCCTCTTGACAAAGAGCGCTTAGCGTAGGAGTTGTTTTTCACGACCTGCCCCTTTTGAAGGGCCATGCGCTTTTTAAAGCTCTTTCGGTCAAGCAGTGACGCAAGGTCATGTAAACAGCTTTTTTTCTGAAGGTTGAAAATTATCTCTCGGAAAAATAAATTGTGTGTTTATCGGGTCGATCTTTTAATTATCTGTTAATTATCGTTGAGCGGTGATTAATGATTATTGTGTGTATCGATTATCTTTGTACTACAGATTATGCGATAGAGATTAAATTGCTCTTTATGTTTTTGATTACAGAGTTTGTTTTGTTTCTTTCTTTAAAATTACATAACTTTTATGTGGCTGCGCATTTTTGGTTCGACTTACTCATACTTCGTTTCAAAGAACAATTTTTCATGATCGTTGTGCGACGCTGAGAATTTACATGGAAATAAGGCACACGCGCGTAGGTCTTACATAATGCAACGTGCAGCGCTGCGTGAAAAACAAAAAAATAATAATCTAATGACAGTAATGACTAACGTTGCGTTTCTCACATATCGATAACACATATCGGAGTATTTTTCTTGCTAGACATAAATAGTCCGGCCTGTTTCCGAGAATTTGTGCGCGCAAACATGTAACATCTATCTATCGTCGCGCAATGATTTTTTTTCTTTTTTACGAAAAGATAATGATATGAATGAGCATGTTAATAACTTAGTTATCGCGCGAGCGTCGAGAATTTAGATTAGGTCATTTGGTGTCAATCTCGAACATTACACGCTCGAGCTTTACACGCGCAAGTGTCGATCTGTGTTGCGTAAACGGCTATATTCTACGAGGAAGATCAAAACTCGTCATTCCGAGAGCAAGAAACACACAGTAAAATTGTTTTGAGTGCTTTTCGCTTTTCACATACGCGTCTTTCCGACCTTTTTCGATACCCCAATATCCCTGGGACTCTTGTGAAATCCTCTTACTTTTCTTGGAATTTCACCAACGGCGGGATTATCCCACTTTCTACCGTTTTGTCATCTTTGTCTCGCAAAGGCCTAGCGGACCGTGAAATGTTTTTTCAAAAAACAACACACGATAATCTTTGCTGACTCGAGTCTGCTCTCAGGAATCTCATTTATTGAATCATAAGAAAATAAATATTTCAAAATATCAGTCCGAAATATTTCTCGGGAAATATTTCTCGACCACTCACAAATAAACTTGGGAACGAAAACATCGCGCGAATCGTTCGCTCGATAGAATAATTATTATCCTATTATTATTATTTTTTAAATAATATGTACAATATTTTATTGAGTCAATAATATATTGTGTATTATTTAAGAAAATATATTTTAATATATATATAATAGTGAAAAATTATATTAATATAAATTGCTGTTAGGATTTAGGTTTTTTTTATTCTAATCTTACTTTTCGCAAATTTTTGCACTTCAATTGAACGTCGAGTGCGTTCTTCTCCGCGAATCATTAGCCGTCTTCTCGACAACAGACGTTCCTCGGTCGAATATCAATAATACACTCGATAATCGCATCTCGAGTCGAAAATGACGCCGCACGCAACTAGAGAACGCGGAACGAAGTACACGATCGCTGTTTAATTACGCGCAACGTAATGCACGCGACAGACAGAGAACGACAAACCGCAGTCGCTAGGAAACGGGATGCACAGCACGTCGAGACCTCCGATGTTGCGATGCTCCCTAGTGTTATTCTGTGTGTGCGTGTCACACACAGACGCGAGCTACACGCGTATCGGATAAACACACCCCACGTATGCGCCGCCGTTGCCCGTTGGAGTGGCTCTCCCCCTCTGGGTAATAACAGTAAATCCCGAGTAATAAATCCCTCTCCCGTGTGTCTTCCTTTCCCTCATCCCTTCGTCCTTCTCGCCGCCGACTCTTGTGTGTATATATGTACGTTCACATGCTTATGCGTGATATCCTCATCCTCCTCCTCCGCCTCTTCCTCCACCTGTCCATCCCTTTCTACCCGTTCGCAATCAGTTTCTCTCTCTCGCGCGCGCGCGCTGTACAATACACACACGTGTACATTTCTATTCGCTCGTCTCTCTCTCTCTCTTCGGAAGATGGATACGCACGTATGCACGTGCATGACGCGCATTGTGGTAAATTGCTCCCAATGCCACGACCGTATTCCTACTGGGTTAATCGAAGACCCCGTTGAAATTCTCCCTCCGATTGCCCGCGGGTTGCCGCCGACACGACCGGAAACCCGATTGAACATTGCGAATTGCCGCGCTAACGGACCGCGACCGCGCGATCCTTCTTGTGTCGATATTCGTGTGCGAGGCTCGTCTTTCAATCGACGTAAGGGACGCGCCTTTATAACCCCGATTGATAACAATCAGCATCGAGCTTACTAGCTTCCGAGAACGCTCGGAAGTTACGATAATGTGTACGACTGCACGAATAGCGATTTGGTCCTAATAAATTAGGAAGCGATTTAATGTCGGGAGCCAATAACAATCCTTTAACTTACACTCCGCGGCTATTATGGCAGCTATTACTCGTGCTATCGAGTTTTGGACGAACGCCAATTGAACGAACGGTAATAGTATTACGTTGTTATCGTGATTTACTTTTCCGGGCGATGGAATTTCTATGGTGTAGCATTTTCGACTTTGCGAAGTAAATCTCGCCAATTGCGAGAATATTCTTGTGATTATCAACGACGTTTGAGCGTGTCGTGTCTCTTGTGAAAAAAAAAGGGGGATAAGCTCGGCTCGCAACATTCTTTTGTAATTTCACGTCCGAGTTCACGTTTCCGTGCGAGTGAAACTCGTGAAGGAGCTCGGAACTGAACTTACGTCACTGTCATTGTCAATGTTTTTTTTTCTTTTTTTTTTGTAACGATTCCGATTTTACAAAAACTCGGGAGCAGAAAAATTAGCGAAAGAGTTCAAGTCAGGAGAGAAAGATATACGCGACAGGTGATATGTTACATGTGCATGAGACGAATGTCATGGAGGAAGAAAGGGAAGGGGGAGAGTGCAGCGGTTGCCGGGTGGATTGCTTTATATAGCGTCCGTAGGGTTACCGAGTTATGCGAATCACTGACTGCGCACATCAAAGGGATTACCTCGGTAAATCAGCTCCATAATCTCCCTGAACGGTGAACAGCCGATGTACCGGACAGTTGTAGGGATCGATCGATCGCCCGCCACAATTACGCGGTCCGATCAAGGGTATTGAGATAACCTTCGAGCGCAGAGGTATCGAGTGCGCGATAATCTATCGTCGTGTATATGTATCGTCGATAATTTCAATAATTAGCGGCTCGTTCGTCGACGCTCTTTACGCGTAATCAGCAGCTTCCGTCGCTTCGCTAATGTTTGTAATTAAATACGTATGCTCTGGCGGCGTTCGAGCGTTTCTGAACGAGCCGCGGGGATGAAAAAGGTGGAAGGAAATTATGAATGAAAAAGTTTCGAGAGTTGCTGGGTTTTATATGGGGGAGGAGTTTGTTGCAAGGCTAAAAGGAAAAGTTTAAAATCTTGCGATCTTTTAAAGACTTCGAGCTTAAAGGCCGTTTCTCAATTCAGTTGCGCCCCGAATACAAAGTTGTACGCACAGTGCTGTAAAGTCGAACAAACGATTTACAATATATACATTATAGTCATGCTCGCAAGAACTTGAATTCTAAAAACTTTAATTTCACATCCGGCTCTTACTGCCAGTATTATTGCTTCTCGTCGATTGAATTGCAAAAAAACTTTAATTAAAAACTTCTCTATTTTTATTTTTCTCTATTTCAGAAAAGAACAACGCCCGTAACAACCGCCGGCGACGCGTGAGCGAGGGTGCCAGTCGCGATAAGACCGAAAAAGATTCTGCAGAAGCGGCGCTATCTACGCGACAGCAGGAAGACCGGGAGAATAAAGGTCCGCCGTCAGGTAGAGTTGGAAATCGCGTGGCACGACCGGTGCTAGAGGAAGCGAACAGCGCGTCGGGAAGTGCCTCGAAGTTACGGAGACGGAACGCCGCGGTAAAGAGCCCGACTGCCGATCAGCAGGGTTCGGCACAGCATCAGAGACCGGTGCGAAGAAGACCGAGGCCAGGAGGAGGTCAAGAAGTAAAACCGGACGCCGAGGAATACCCTGTTGCCGAACGTTATCATCGTAGCGGCGCAAGAACCGATAAGGACGAACGTCTCGGCAGCAGATCGGAAGACGAGGAGGAAGAGGACGAGGATCGTCTTGAAGAGGAGAATGAGGAGAGTCAGGAGCGTTGCGATCCACTGACTAAGCGGCTGAGAACAAGCCCCGTCGGCAGAAAGCTCCGGTCCGAAAGTGGTAAGGGCAAAAACGCCGAGGAAGCTGCAGCGGATCGGACCGGGGAGGTGGTGGTGGAGGCAGAAGAGGAAGACGAGGACGAGGAGGACAACGACGACGCCGAGGAGGAGGCGGGGGTGGAAGAACACGACGGAGCTGAACGGGAGGTCGACAAACTCGAGGAAAACGAGGAGAGTCAATCTAGAGAACGGGATAGAGAACCCGAGCCGCCACCTCCGGATAAAGTCGATCCCGGGGGCGACCCTGCTTCCAAAGAACCAGGTAGCAAGACAACAGAATCGAGAAGAGACGCTCGCGCGATCGATCGGAACGCAGATAAGATCAGCGAGCACAAGGAACAGCAACGAGAACAGCAACAACCGCCTCAGTTACTCGTGAATGGATTGCACGTCGACTCGCCGCCGGTCAGCGACAAGACGAATGTCATCCGCGAAGATAGTCCGTCGTTGTTGAAGTCGACTATTCGATCAAAGCCAAAAGATTCGGCGGAGGAGGACGGAACGAACGCAACAACAACAACAACAACAACAACAACAGCGGCGGAAGACGAACGCGACGAGAACGCCAGCGAAGAAGAAGTGGGCTCACAGCGATCACGTCGAACAGAGCTGACTACTACCGAGTTAGGCACGGAGGATAGCGTGGGTAGCGGCGTGAGGGCGGCCAGCGTCGAATCGGTCGTCGAACTGCTGGAGTCGAGCAGTCAGGACTCAGGCTCCGTGCTGGAGAGGCTGAGTCCGCTTAGTAGCAGCGGCGGCGGCGGCCCCGGCAGGCAGAACAGCCTGCTCCTGGAGCAGCAGCGGGAGCAGGAACGCAGCCGGCACAACGAAAGTCCGATCATCCTTGCCGAGAGACTGAACAAGCCGCCACCGCCGATCGCCGGTCATCATCACCATCATCTGCAGCCGTACCATCAACCGCATCATCAACAACAACAGTTTCATCATCATCAACAGCATCATCAGCAGCGCTACTCTGCCGATAGTCCGGTGATCCATCATCATCATCAACAGCAACAGCAGCAACAACCGCAGCATCATCACCATCAGCTAGCGAGCAGTCCGCATCAACATCATCACCATTCCGCCGCACGCCTGACCCCATCGAGCCTCCTCGAGGTGCAACAGCAGTCTCACACATCGAGGGGTGGCGATGAGGCCGGCCTCATGGAAGTGGAGGCCGGGGCCGGTATACCTGGAACGGGCGTACTCGCCGGTGTGCCCACGGCAGTCGGCGGCATACGCACCTCCGGAGGCAGCAGCGGTACTACCGGCGTCGCCGGTACGTACGGCGATAGCGGCTCCGACAGCGGAGTGAGCTCGCTGAGAAGTACCGGTTCCGGCGACGAGAGAAGCGGCAGCAGGAGTTCGGCGCTCAGCGTCGAGGAAACGACGTCGTCCTCGACGTCGTCGGCGGCCGCGGCTGCCACGCCAGCCAGAGTCTGGCACGTGCAAAGCGTTCAACACACATCGCTACTGATGGCGCATCCGTCTCAGAGTGCGCCCAATGCTGGCGCGGGCGCCGCGGCCACTGCGCCACCGGTCGGATATCAGAGTCCCGCGCCACCAAGTCATCACCCTGCCGTCGCAACCGAGATGCTCTGGAAGTCGTCCAGGTATTACCCGCCGATCCCGCAGACGCTTCTGGGTCCGCAGCCACCGAGTCCGGAGGAACTACTCGAGAGGGATCGGCTCGAGAGAGACCGTCACGAGAGGCTGCTCCGGTAAGTCTCTTTATAGTTCTTTATATTTTTTTGCTTGGAAGTTCTTCTCGGGTATTTACAAATACAAAATTTACCCGAAACGTTTCGATTCCTGATTTTATAGAGAAAGAAAGAAAACACTCTTTTCGATGCGTTTTTTTTTTTATATCGAACTTTTCGAACAATAAAAACAATTCGAGAAATGCGGGCATTAATATGCTCACGTTCGAAAGTATATTCGTGCTTCGATAAACGGCATCGTGAAAGGTTCTGACGTCGTATTACGTTTTCTATAATCAACTCGACTCGGATTGATGGCTGCAACGTGATACGCGACGGCGATAAAAAGTTTATTCGCCGCGCGACTACCTTTCCGCTCGACTACGCGCGCCAATAATGGTGCTGGCGCATGCACGAGCGATTTGAAATACGCATATAATACATTAAACGATCGCTCGCGACAGTATCGCGGCTGCAGCATTAGGCCAATAATCTTGTCTAAGCTTAATTATATTTATTTGCCATCTGTCAGTCGTGATGTTCATTATGACTTTTAGTTTACTCGATTAATTGCCTCGTTGTTTTAACCTCGACACAGAAATAATCCGAACGTGCCAATAACAAATTCTATTCGATATATCGAAAACAATACGAGAACGAGAGAACGTCGCTTCGAGAACATTGAGAATTCTGTCTTCGTAGTCTTTCACAAACTGTTTTCTCAGTATATAAATAAAATTAGTAATTCAATTCTCTCTTTCACAAGAGCACACTCCTTTCGCACATCATCCTCGCGATGAAAAACGCGTTCAGCCGTTTAAGGCCCGACCGGGATATAGTTTCCTCGAGGCCGGGGAAGTGAATGTCCGACCGTTGAGGCAGCTGCATTCGACGCTTCCTCGGTTCTAGTCCGTCTCGCGTTCGGACGCATTCTCTTTGTTTGACTCTCGCGTGACTACATCGAGCTCGGCTCATTCTCGTTTTTCGACACGCGGCCAGACGCGAAAAGAGAGCGAGAGAGAGAGAGAGAGAGAGAAGTGGACGAGAGACGTGCGTGTATCCGCGTGCTTGCTCGTGTATGTATACGCCTGCGTTTCCGGGCGCCAGCTGTGAGTCGCTCCTCCGACTTCCGGCGGATTATCGCGATAGAGAGAACGAGGTTGGTCGGGAGTAATCGAGTCATCATTCGCGCGGCACGCCGACAACGAGGCAGTGACCCGAAACCGTCGCTCTTCGGCTCGTATGAATAAACCGGTGGAACACACTCGCGCGGCACCACCAACATCACCGCCGCGTTTGATCGGCACGTGTCGATGACCCTGCCAACCCGCGCGGGCGTTCTCTCTCTTTCTCTTTCTCTCTCTCTCTCTCTGTCTCTCTTTCTCTCTGTCTGTGTGTTTCGCTTGACCTCGTTGAAGGCCGCCGCCCGGCCGAAACTTTCGGTGTCATTTGGCGTTCTCTATTATGCGCCCTTAATCTCCATATAATGGATTATTCGTGCTCCCTCTTGGAACGGACAGGTAGTGATTATCGAAATTGCTGCGCAGCCTTTCAATAGCGGAATTTAATCGAATCCGCTCTTTGTGTCAAAACGTTTTCGTTCGTTTTTGTGACTAGCGAGACATTCTTGTTTTCACTTTGCTCTCAGACACAATCGTTAAATTCCTCTCGCAAACAGTTCCGTTTGTTGTTTCCTGAATGATGAAACTTTAACGAATGCGCGAGAAGTTACTATCCGAAGATAGGAAAGTTTACGTGGTCTTTTTTGTTCCGTATAACTCAGTTCGGTAACTACGGAAACACTGTATAGTCGGGTCGGCCATGACTCCACCGTCTCTGCGTACGGTCGTGTGTGTGTGTGGCTCTCTTTCGTTTTAGCGATCGTATTGATTGAGAAGCGCACTATGTGTATAAAAGTTCCCGTATTAAAGTACTGAAAGTTTGAAAGTAACTGAAACTAGCCACGCAAACTTTGCTTGCGAATAATTCACAGGCACGGGGCTGTTATCGCGACTAAATTATCTCTCTTTCTCTCTCTCCCACTCTCTGTGTGCGAATCAGAAACTATAGCGATGTATCTTCGTCTTCTGTAGGAGCAGACAAAATCGATTCGGAGAAAAGGTTGTTTTTTTTTCCTCTTCTATAAATACAATCAAGTTTTTCGACGCGATATATTATTTCGCTTTCACTTTTATATACCGTCAAAGTTGTCTGTGCGGCAAATATTGGATCAACTTTCTTTGTGCACGAGTATGTGTAACGTGTAACGCGTTATCATGTCCTTCGGATTTCTTCACGACTGACTATAACGGGATATAACGGGAAAGCCGGCCCGGTCTTTCGTTCGCTTTTAACGCGTCACCGGAGCCAATCTTCGTAACAAATCCAGCGACCTGTGACCTCACAACGACGAGTTCAGCGAGCATCTGGGTAGAGATAATTATTAGTCCGTGAACCGGGAGCATGACTGAGATATTAAAGCTCCTCTGGAAAGAGCCCAGGCGGAAAAGGGTGGTGGAGGGTTGGCAGGCGACGTTACTAGACGACGACGACGACGACGATGATCTCCTACATCGTCTGCCGGGAACGCTGTGTCGAGAGCGGAGATCCACGAGTTGACAATATATTAGATTAAAAGAGAGAGAGAGAGAGAGAGAGAGAGTTGGTGCCAAGTCTCTCTAAATATCGTTGCTCGTGTATTTTTGTGACGTTGAGAACGTCGGCTACATTACGAGGCGCTTTTTCGGATCGCGCCGTGATTTTATTTCGAGATCGCGAGAGATGAGAGAGAGACTTAACGAATTCTCTCTAGACGCGCGTTTCGCGCGCTTCTTCTTAATAACTGTCATCTTGTTATATGCTCGCGGACAGAGATTCGCGCGCACCAGTTAACCGGCGATTTATTTACAGTCGTGTAAAACATTCGGATGTGTTTCTTTTTTTTTTTTTTTTTTTTTTTTTTTTTTTTTATATTGTCGAGTGGAGTTTGTAACAGCGGAGAAGAAAAAAATACGCGTGTGTGCAGAGCTGCCAAGAATAAAATTTAAAAAAAAAATAATAATAAAAAAATAAAAAAACAAATTACTTCGTCAATGTATAATACTTGAGCTTTTATTTATTTTACCGCGTTGCATTATTGCTGTTTTTATATATTTGCGACACGTGAGAAGAGACGGCGTGATCCGGCGTGTTATTTTCCCGCGGGTATTAGACGGTCTCTAAATTGGAAGCAACAGTTTGTCGGGGTGGACGAGTTAATCGCCTTCGCATCCTCGAGATATTTTCAAGGCCGTGCGCGATAGCATCCGCGGTTGATTTTCTCCCTTTCGCTCTTCTCGCGGGCGAAACTTACGAAGGGGAAAAAGGGCCGTCGCAAAAAGAAGGAAGATGCGCGATGAGAACGCCACCCTAATGACCATCGTGTAGCGACGAAGGTTAACCATCACGCTGGCCCGTTCTTTTGCGATCGATATCCCACGTTCTTGCGCGTCTTTATCCTCTCTCTTTCTTTCACTCTCCCTCTCTCTTTCTTCTGCGATCCCACCGGAGTCGGTAGCACTCGATCACGAGGTATTAAAGCCTGATTGATCGATGCACCTTTTTTCTGCTCAATCCTGGCCTCGACGATGAGTCACGTGAGATTCGAGGCGCGTTACCGAATACAAAGGAACGAAGGTTCGGGATTAAACCGACGCGGACGAAATTATTCCGCGAACGGAAATGTCGGACCTCGTACGTGAGAAATTAGCCGACAAGAAAAAAGTTGTATAACAAAAGAGATAAAAAAACGATTGCATTATTTTACACAAAATTAATCGTTTTTCCCTAATAATGTGTATTTCTCTTTCTCTCTCTCTCTCTGAGGCAACAGATTTTTATATTCAAACAGAAATTCACACTTCGCGGTAGAAATGTTACATACAATATCGGATCGTTAGCCAATGTCCGTTCATTAATCAGGAACGAGTAGACGCTAACGAGTTATCATGTTTCGCTTTGTGAAAGCTATTGGCGAATTAAAGAGTGAATTTACTCGGGGATATCGATAAGGGATATACTTCGTTACGGGGAAGTAATCGCTCGTTACGTGTAACGAACAAGCGAAATGGGAAATCCGATAAAGCGGAGATACGGATCGGCGGGCGCGATCGGTTATCCGCACGAGACGAACGACGACGTCGCGGAACGCGACCGCCGTCGTTGCCGCCGTTGCCTGATATTTGCCGATATCACGCAAGAGAGGAAGGCGCGCACGGCTCGAAACTTCCTGAAACTTCCTGCAACGGGAAACGCCGCGGGCCGATTACACTTCCCGGAGACACGCGTTCCGATGCTTACCGCGCACGCGGCCCGTGATGGCGGATAACAGTTGCGCCGTGATTGCTCCTCAGTAGACGCAAGAGGAAAAGGAGGAGAAGGAGGAGGAGGAGGAGGAGAAGAAGGTCGCTCCGTAATGATTTTCGGTATCAAAGCAAACGCATTAGCGCTGCGCGCTACTCGAGTTGCGAGAATACGAGTTGCGAGGATAATTTACGCGTTAAGTAATTCAAATGTAATTGAGTTTTCTTACATAAAAGAAAAATTGTTCGGTCGTTATGTGCAGTCGTTTTTTAAATAACTCGGAAGACAACAGAGACATTAAAGTGATTATATAACGCTAATTATGTCACGTTGATTTAAAACAGCAGTCATTAGCGCGTTTTTCTGTTCGCGCTTCTGAAAAACTCTTCAAACTGCAATTTCTTTTCTTTTTCCCGAGAAGGCGATTCGCTCAACCCCGCTGCGTTATTCTGCTCCAAATACGTCCAATTACGTGCGTGATCCTCTTCTCTTCGTCTCTCTTTCTCTCTCTGTGTAACGATCACGATTTAACGCTTATGCAAGCCCCTCCGACCTCTTCGCTGAGAAGTAATCGGCTGCTGGCTGCAGCAACAGAAACTGGCATTTGGGCACAAGGTCATGCGCAGCTTCTTTTTTATTTCCCCTTCTCTTTCTCTCTTTCTTTTTCTTTTTTTTTCCTCTGTTTTACCGCTCGCCCTCCCTTTCTGATCCGCCAACCTGCCCGCCTCTCCTCCTGCTCTTTGACCTTCTCCCTCCGTGGTCTCGCGTCCGGAACCGTTTGTTAACCGGCATGAACAGCGAAGAAGAACAGAGCGGGAATGCGCACGGCAGGAAGCTGTAAAAAATGTGCGCCCGAGGAATCGCGTGTCCGCATCGCAGTATATCGTCTTGTAGCTTTTATCGTGAGGAAACTTAGACGTATAATGCTGGGGTTCGCATTATCTACGTGACGTCGCCGTCGCGTCAACGAACCGTCAAGCATATTCACGAAAATAACCACCTTCGTGTGTTATTAGTAAGCAGTGTGTTTTTTTTTTTTTTTTTTGTTTTTACTTTGTAATGAGATCGTTATTGTATAATTAGTTATTGTATAATTAATACCAACTGCCGTTTACGAGCGACGCGCAATTATTTCGGAATGCGCAATCGATGCCAGAATCTTTATCGCGTCGTTGAGTCATCGCGCGCTATTATTGTCATCGCGTTTAAATAGCCGACCGTGTGAATCCTTTCGCGTGTCTATGGTCTGGAATGTGTCTCGTAAAAACCGCCTTCTATTACCGGTCGCCAATTTATCTCGAGGACAAACGTTGCCCGTCGCTCTTTTGCGGTCGCGCTCCGAACGCCTCCGAAGGTGCGTATTTGAAACATGTTTACAAGGAAATAAATCTCACTTTTAACTCTTGTGTGTGTATATATATATATATATATGTATATAGACACACACACACACACATACACACACGAGATTGCGTCACGCGACTCTGAATCACACCTGAATATCTCGTGGTTCACCCAGCGCTTTATCGTCGAATAGAAATTCACGCTTTATTCGCCCAGCGCTCTCTCTCTCTCTCTCTCTCTCTCTCTTCGTTCCAAGGTCGTCAGCTTCTACACATATGTCACTGCGTATTGTGAAATAAAAGATTTTAAATTACTCTTAGCATTCGATTGTTTTTTTTTTTTTTACTCGAATGTTATTTCAATTTATTAAAAGTAGATGCGAGAAATATTTAGCGTCTCGGTCGTAGTATTATTAATAATCGCATGTGGTATTTCAATAACGTCTCGCACGAAGTCGAACGGAACGTAAAGTGCGCAGAGACACAATCTCGTAATCACGATAGAAATTCGCGATTCGCGGATTCGATTAGTCGCAACGCGCAGCGTGCACTTCTTTCGGCCTCGAGCGATGCAAGTGACGCTTTTCGAAATCCAACGTCTGTTCTCCGAGACGAGGAGAGAAAGAGAGAGAGATCAAGCTACACGGACGACCAATTTATCTCGAGGTCATCGCGTTATCTTCCCACCGAGGGCGCATACGAAGCGTTCGAGTGGGCGAAGTACGGGCAATGATCACTGTTCATTATGCAGTTCACGTGGCACACGTCCATCAGCTCGCCCCGGCAGTTTACACGCCCGTCACGAACACACGCGCGCGCTCGCACATGAAATCGTACGTAGATATATGCGATACACATGCACACCGCCGCTGCCGTTCGTATCTTGCGATATCTCCGCGCTTCGTCGCTATCTATCGGTGCGGCAGTGCGAAGATTAGAATTCGCGTCTCGCTTCGAGATATCGCTCTTGGGCGTGCTCGCAACTCGAGGTCGTGCTCAAACGCGATACGAGAATGTTTGTCGGAAAGATGTGACGAGCGGGAAATATTTTTGTTAGAGATTTTCTATTAAAACTTCTTCTTGAAGATTTTCTATTATTTATATGTGCGTATTTTTATATCATCGCACTTACGAGAAAATTTTTACCCGTGACCTTTTTGTCTCTCCGCTTTAACCGGGTCGAAAGCAATATAGGGGATTATTAGATTTTATTTATTTCCAATTTTGACGCGAAGCATCGCGAATCACATTCACACACTCGCGTACGTGTTCACCCAAAACTAATTAATTATATAAAAATGATAATTAGCTAAGAGCAAACACACACGCGCGCGCGCGCGGGCATAACTGTCACGACGCGCGACAATGCGAATGAGAATCTGTTCGACTACGGTGACATGTGAATGAAATAGCTTTCAGCACTCGTTCGGTCGGACGGTGGAAAACGCCCCCGCTATTTCGCAAATTGGGAGTGGCGTGGCTGTGACATCATAGAGCATTTGGATTTCGATAGACGAGCGATGCCCGGGGAAAATTTCGTGCATTTGTGGCGAACCGGCAATACCGCCGGTGTCGTCAAAGGACCGGAACCAGGATGCGTATCGCGTGTTCGCGATATCGCCGATTGATCGATAATGTGCCAGAAGGTTTATCTCATATATATTGTCCGCATACAGCAGATATTTCACCGCTGGTACCGGATGCGCTTTCAGCTACAGATTCTTTGACAAATTTGGAATCGATGTTGGCAGGTGCGTGATGGAGCAACGCGGTAATTCGCGGCAATTTTTCCATTTCCGCGTTAAATGTTCCAATAGTCAGAGATGTCAAATGAAATTTCCATCGAAATAGATTTCGCTAATTTCCATAATTAGATCGGGACGATCAGAATGAAAAAAAAAAAAAAAGGAAAAACAATTTTATTGCGCATTTATGAGAGCTTAATTTGCTCCAGATATCTTTTTTTCTTTTAGTTGATAATTGAAAACCGAGTTACACGCTGAGGTAAAATTTCTTTCATTCGCGGGAAAATTGTATTAAGAAATCGAAACGTGTCGTCGTGATATTTTCAATAATACTGATATTGAAAGTCGCAATCGATTGAGCAACACTCGAAACTCATTTATGTCTGCGCTCGTTTCTCGCGTTCGTGAGAAATAATTCATAAGAAAGATTCGAGGCGATTCACGCCTCGGGGAGGAAGATTTTGATCAGCGTGGCGACGGCGCGCATCGAATACCAAATAGACGCGACACAGTTTCGTAAGGTCGGTTTGATTTGACTTCGGAGACACGTATTGCGATAACTTCCCATTTCCTGTCGCGCGCTTTAATCGGGTCACTGACTCTCATCGGGCTGGCGTCGTCGTCGGCTGGAATCCAATCGGCAGGAATGCACGCGTCCTCGCGCGACCAAATCGACCAGACACGACAGACAACCGGCAGTCGCAATAATAGGTAGCGCCGTAATAGCTATAATAAGTCGTCGTAATAGCGAGGGGCGAGACGTGGCGCTATACAAGCGAGGCTAGAATTGGCGATTCAATGAAATCATATGCGCGAATAAGCGGTTCTCCCGCGCAGCTCTCTCTCTTTCTCTCTCTCTATCTCCGTCGCAGTCGGATGACTCTGGTGCTCGTCGTGCTTTAACACCGCCATTATCGCGCAGATGTCTCGACCCAGCGAGGCTGGTTCCGCAATCTCTTGTGCGACTAAACACGCATAATTCTCTTTTAACATGACACGCGATTTACGTTTTCCATTGAGATGAAGAGACACTCACATCGTGTCTCGATTTCGGTTTTACATATCTCGATTAAATTTACTAAATAGAATATCAATTTTTTGGAAGTTTTATTTCACTTTACACTTGGGTTATAATACGTTACACGATTACGTTTATATTTCGCATTTTCATATTCCCGGCAACTCCCGCGGTAGATCCAATTTGCTCCAAATCCGCATAACGAACGAGCGCAATTAATTTTTCTCTAAATTCACCGTGTAACCGAAGCTTCTTCTCGCGAAATGTTTTAACCCCCCTCCCCCTCCTCCCCAAGTTCAATTTAGCGCGAGATATAAACTCGACGCGACACAATTTCGCCGCGGGTCACACGCATCTCTCGCGCACAATCTGGCATTACGGTGGCTTTAGTTGGACGTGAACCATAACTCAATTTCTCGGACGAACGCGACTTTGCCGCGCGGGCACGACGGCAATTCCAACAATTCTCTCGCGTCTCTCCGTGTAATACGGCCCGTGAATAATTACGCCGCGAGGGCGGCGTCGAAAATAACCGATATATTTCCGGGATTGCGTGACGGCGCGTAAACAAGAAAACACAAAAGAAGGGTAAGGTGGCGAGGGAGTGATAGTAGTAGTAGTAGGTTTCTCGTAGGTTCGAGCGCGCGCGTTCCTCGCGCGTTCGTTTCTAATTCGAGATATTCATTAAAAGGATAAACGCTCGGCGCACGGCTTCGTGACTAACGCTCGCCTTGCCAAAGAGAAGGGTAGGTCGAGGCTTTTCAAGGCGTGGAGGAACGCACAACGAGATTTGCGTGGCCGAGGGCCATAAACTCGTCGCATATACCGACATCGCGCGTACCGACACACGTGCGTGCACCCGCATCCGTATGTTCACACGCGCGAGTTGACGCGCGAGTATGTGTGTATCTATATATATATATATATATATTTTACATACATATACACATACATGTATGTATACATATATGTATACATATGTATGTATGTACACACTCTTGCGTGTGTACGTGACTCTCGGTGCTTCAAGTGGCGAACCCATTAGCGTGGATCATAAAGGTCCTCAACCTAGTGAGTCACTGCGGGTTAATAATTACTGCCGAGCACCATGCGAGCTCATGCTCTTGGTGTGTTCTCTTTCTTTCTCCCTCTCCTCTCTTTCTCGCCCCCGCTTCACCTTGTGCAACACTCGCGCGCATTCAGGCCCCAATAGCGTAATCAAACGAAACTGGTTTCGCGCCGCTTTCAGGGGGAACGTCTAACAGGATGTTGCCGCCGATAGAGACGTTCAATCTTTCAGCAGGTTCAATCTTGACAGGTTAGGTTCTTTTTAACATCATTTCGTGATTGTAAAAATTATAGTTTTCTCTTTGCAACTGCGTTTTTTTTATTTACTTAATTTTTGTTTGTCTTTAATGAAATATTTATTATGTTTATTCATGAGCCAACAAGAAACATTCTCGATTGTTTATTTAGAAAAAGTAATAAATGATATCATGGTTCAATGACATGATGTAAAAAAAAATTACGATATTATCTTGTCGATGCGTCTTTTCTCGTTGCGTAACAAAGCTATTATATTCAAGTCGACGATTTAAGTTGAGAAAAACGTCACATAATTCTCTTTTTCCGAAAGAAGCCATAAAAATACTCGCGTGCCGGCGCCATTGAAGATTGCGAATGCGTGCGACACGCCATGTTGCAGGTTGCGTCGACGGAGCGATCACGACGGCAAACGACGACGACGACGACGACTTTTGTTTGACGTGACACACCAGGTGCGCGTCACGCACGCAAAAACACCCGTCCGGATAGTATGCACCCGATGAATCGTATTTATATCCCCGTACAGAGTATACACTTCTGCGCAGTTTCACCCTCGTTTCACAAGGCAAAACGACGTAGTTTCGCGTAAGAATTAGCACAGAAATAGAAATATCGACGGTGCGAGACTCCTCTCGTTCTCGAAGAAGAGAAGTTTGCCGCGCGTTTCTCTGCGCTCGAAATTTTTCGACTAAGGAACTGCGGTTCGAATCAAAGTTGCGCACGCAAATTAACAAATTAATTTCAAAATCTCAACGAGATATACTTTATGGATAATTTATTTCATTTTTATATGAAATGTATGCCGTGAAGATAAAGAAAAAAAATTTACGATCGTGCTATGTCGTTGAAACGAATAAAGAAAAAAAAAGAGACACACATCCGTAATATATTTTCCGCGCAAAGTGATCATAAACCATAGACGGTTAAGTTATAGCGGCGCATCGTCGCGCTCGTGCAAAAGAAATCCAGTTAGAAACTAGGAGTCGTGAACTTTGCCGTTACAGTCGAGCGAGTCCGTAGTTGGACGTAGTTGGAAAATAGTTTGGTGCTCTCTCATGAATTATAGTCGGGATGCCAGTTTAGACCACGTTGGCGGCACGATTTGCGCTTACGTGAGCGGAATTTTAACTACGTTTCCTCCCTTTTACACTCGCGTTAAAGCATCTTTAGACGTACAACGCGCGTCGTGTTTTTAATAGTAGGATATATCCCGCGCGTCACACCGCGATAATCGCTGAGTTTTGTATAAAAAGTTTTGTTTTTCTTTGATATAAAAAAAAAAAAAAATCGCAGTTTAAACAAAAAAATGAAGAGGAAATCTTTCCGATGGTCGACGATAATAACGCGACGAGGCTAACTGGAAATTTCGAAACGCGATAGAGAAAAATTGACTTTCTGCGCGAATGGGAACGGACTGGTCGTTCCGCTTTAAAAGTTATCAAGCGGTACGCTTTTCTAGCTGTAAAACGTGTGCCAACTATCTCCCTCGTATTCGCCAACGCGATCGCTTCTCGGCCGATTCCTCGCTCACGGACGAGAGAAGTGTGGAAGAGAGACGAAAACGAAGCGGCGGAAGAAGAACAAGTAGCACATATAGAACGAACGCGCGAGATAGACCGAGAGGGATGAGGAGATGCTAAAGTCTGCGCGATGAGGAAGTTTGTTGCAAACTTTACGCGACTTCGGAGCGAAGCCGAAGAGAGATGGAATCGCGCGCCCGCCTCGGTTTTATGGACCATTCCGTTTTACTTTCGTCATAAAAATTCCTCGCGCCGCCGTTCCACCGCAAACTATTTCTCTCTCGCCGAAATGAGAGAGATGAAGGAAGGAGATGATTGCCAAAATGGGAAATGTTGGGCGAACAACAATAAAAACGCGTGCGCGCGCGTGCCGAAATCTGAAATGAATGAATTTCGCGCTGATATGTAGCTACGACGAGCGAGTTTTTAATGATCGTCGTTAAATACCTCTCCTTCCAATTATAGTTGACGACGGATTGTTTTAACTGTATGTGTGTGTGTGTATAATCGCGGCGTCGTTAACCTCGTCTCCGTGAACGTTTGTTCGCTCGGACGTCAAAAAACGAGACGCGTCGCGTTTTTGTGAAAATTGATGAAAAATGATATCATTGTTTTCACGGAAACAGGAAGTTTTTTTTATCTATAAGCGACATTGTAAATCTACAATGCAACAAAGCGTGTTATCGTCGTGACTCGCGAGAGATAAGTTTTAATGTAACGCTGTATGAAGGTTGACGTTAGAAACTTTAAACGAAACGTGCTCAGACGAAACCAGTCTTCGGAAATAAGAACGCTCGTAAAGTTTTAGTCTCTCTCGCGAGTAACTTTTATTTGCGTAAAGTTTATATAACGTGAAGGTTATACACGCGTGTGTAAAAGTATTTCTGTTTAACGCGAAAAATTGTGGGAGATATATCACGTCAGATTTACCGAATTAAATAGCGAAGCTTTGCATTTTCTCTTGAAAAACAAAAAATTAACAAAGTAACTTGAATTCGTATTGCCGTCAGTCTTGTGGCAATAAACACAGCGGCGATTATTGACACGGAACACGTCGAGCAATCCGCGTACTGTTCAATAAATTTGCGAAGTGAAAGCGATCGTTTCACTGTGCGCGTTCGATTACTCGGACAGGAAGAAACGGGGTCTTCATGCAAATTCACCGTACGGTGCAATTTCAAGCACGAAGAGGTCGATGTCGTTCGCTCGCGTGGAAAATCGAACATGACACGGGCTTATCATTCTTTTTCGATTTGCCTCTCCGAGGTCGTCTTTTTAATGCACACGATCCCGAGGCGCTCGTTAATGCGACGCGCATATCGTCGATCGGCGACACTGACATTCCGTGAATTTATGGAAATGTGTTACACATTGACACTCAGTAACAGACGGCCCACGTCATCATACAAGACCGACGCTGACCTACCCCGATCCCGCCGCCGGCGACGTCGGCTGTTCAAAGGCGGCCATTATTAGGTCATAGTTGCAATTCAATGAACTGATTAATCGCGCAATTTGCATAGGCCATTTTATCAGCCTGACTATTTCTGCATCGGTCTAAAAAGACCTTCGCGGTTATTTAAGTCGCGCAATGAACAATGCGGAGGTGTGTAATCAGTGATCCCCTACGCTGACTCCCCTCCTCCCGCCGACTCATCTCCACGTCTTTTCCACACGATAATAAAATTCGCGTTAATAATCTTTTATCACTTTTTTTTTTGCCTCGTAGCACGAGTCAGTTGCGACTCCTTCGTAAAACTGCCACTCATTTATTCGAATTTTCAAGATGTTATAATTTCGACGGATCAAATTTATCTCCGGAAAGAAGATTTCACGTTAGAGATTTAGGAAGCGAGGGGCAATTATTTATTCAGGCAAAGATTATAACGTGCTTTTCGGCTTTTCAGCAAGTTGAACATTGCAAATAGAAGCCACGTGAATTCTGATCTTTTGTTACGTCGTTTGACGCAAACTTGGCGGGAAAACGACTGTGCACGTTAAACTCGTTTGTCAAAACACATGCGCCAAGTGCTCAGATATTCATCTTTTGTTATTGCGATCACCTGCTGTGATGGTTCAAACGGAAAAAGTGAAATTGATTTCGAGATAAAAATCTATCTGGAAAACTGGTTTTTGTTACGTCAATGGATCAACGTAGTACAAACTACGCGTACTGACACAAAACTTGTTAACGTTTAAATCGAACCGGGTTACCCGTTTACTGTCGGAAGGATTGAAGCGAGGTCGCGCGCCATTGTCCGAACATTATCTCTTTACCGGGAGCAAGAAGATGAGATATCCGCGTTACGCGTAACGACCACCGAGAATATCTTGAACCTTCGCAAGTCAGCACTGTCGGGAGCGAACACCGTGAAGTTGGAAACGACTGGGTCGCGTTATCGAGAACGATCTTTTCTCCGCGAAAGAGCGTAGAGGGAGTCGCCCTACCACAGAAACGGGCGATCGTCGATAAATCCACCGTTAACACAAACGATTGGCGTGACCGTAACCCCTTTGCTCGGACACGCTCAAATCGCGGAAAAAAAAAATGACGACACGGCGAGCTTTTCTTGTCTTATATATCGCGAGCTTAAAGCCGCCTCTAAAAATACCAACCGCTTCACAGCCCGGCATTGAGGTCGTCACGGACGAAAGAAGCGCGATCGAAGAAAGAGAGAGAGGAGAAGAGAGAAGAAGAAAGATAAAGAAGACCGCGGGAAAAACGTTGAGACTTATCCGGACGTTATTAAGACGAACAGTGTGAGTGTGTGTGTGTGTGTGTGAGGAGTGGTGGTTGGGAGCGAGCATCGCGTAAAATTATCGGAATCGCGACAGAGCAGTAAATCGCAGAAATGCGAATAGGAGTCTGTCCGCGCTGGAAAATTTGCCAAGACTATCTGCGTGTGAGATAATAGTCAAAGAATATACATTTCGTGTTGTCAATGACTTTTAGAGATAAACATTTTGAAAAATTTTAAGAACTAGTGTTTTCTTTTCTAGAGAAATATATTATATATATGTGACGTATTAAAAATGAGAGAGAATTTATTTAATTTATAATTTGCGAAATTCTATATATTTCACAAAAGATTAAAGTTTTAAAATGTAATTAATTCATCAAGGATCGATTCAGCACTGGAGGGGAGGGAAGGGAGGACACGTAGCGAGTGAACTATAACATATTCCGTAGTTCACAAACAGTTTTAACCGGGAGATTAGCATTCGCCTAATTTTCCATAAATATTCGAGTATACGCTTGATAAATTTTGCGCCAACAGAAGATTGAAGTTTATTTGATAAATGTCTCGCGCGAACTGACAGATTAAAGGTGGAAGTATTATCCACCTTTTATTCCGGATTTTAATGCATTATATTCGTTCGTTCGTTCGTTCAAAATTGACCGCGTGCGAGAAGATTCGCAATTTAAAATTGACGTTTGAGTGAATGCGCGATCTTTGAAAATTTCAAAGTGACACGTCAAAAAATAAAATCTCTAAAACGAGAAACGTTATGTGTTTTTTAAGCTTGTTATTAACCGTTGACTGCTTTTTTTTATTTTTTACGTGAAATTTTCCTCCGCAAAATCTATCTATTAGTCATCTATCTCCATTAGTCATTTCAAGAATATCTCTCAGTCATATAGATAAATGTATATTTATAGGGATATATCTCTTTACTTTTGTGCTGATCGCGCGTGCAGACTCAGCGAGGCAGCGTTCCGTGTTGTTGATTGGCATTAATAACACGAGCAAAATGATTACCGCTCTCGATCAGTGTCGCGTGATTATCGCAAGTCATCAAATTTCACGCGACATACGTACGCAATATCGTATGTTATTGGAACACACAAAGTTTGCGATGATTACTACACTACCAGGCCAAGTAGTTATCGCTCACGAAGATGACCCGCGCGTGACGCTCGCGCATAGATAATGCGATGTAAATTAGCTTAATGTTAATGTGGCGTAACGCTGTGACGATTAATCGCAATAATCGTGCCGGAGTTTAATGACATCACGGAGCCACGAGTTTTTGATGACCCACGATATAAACCGATCGGAGAGGCTTTTTGTCGTTTTGCTTTTTTTTATTAGTCGTTAAATCTGCGGATAACGGTGCAGAGGCTCGATAAAACACCAGGCTCGGTTTATCCAAAAATTATTTATATCGAGACCGCCACATATCGGAGAGGATGATCAACAACAGTTTTTTTTCTGCAAATTTACCTCTTACGTTCGCAAAAAAAAAGATATACGAGAATCGTGATTTAGCAGAGAGAGAGAGAGAGAGAGAGAGACCGCGATGTCCGAAACGACCGCAACAACTTCTCGGGGTTATCTCGATTCCGCGAAATACCGCCGATTAACTTACGTCTTGCGCGGCCTGCTTTCGTCTTAGTAAATTTCTACGCGTTTGTTTTTTCTTTTTAATCAATACGACGCGTCGCATCTCTCCGACATTCGCGCGCGATAACGTCTATGAGACACACGTAATTAAAGCGAATGGGAAACGGGGGCTGCGGCTATTTGCGGCTTCTGCGAATGTAACGACGCTTCAATTCTCCGTTTAGGAAACTTCACTCAATTAACGGGAAATAGGATTAAGTTCTTATTGCGTCATGCAATGTATCACAGAAATGGAAGGGACGGAAATTATATACATGTAACGTTAACAGGAAAGCCGCGGGAAGACAAACCCCATCTGGGTTCAATCAAATTTTATATGCGCGTTCCTCACCTTGCTGATGATTTAATCAGATTGGCTCTTGACCAATATCACGGCGAATATTTTATATTCCTTTTCTTGTGCGTGTGTTGATCAGAATTTTTTTAACACACAAACTATCTTGCTGACATTTCGATTCATGAATATTAAATACGTATATGAACATTTTTTTATGCACATTTTTTTATATATACGGAAGGAACACCCAATGATTTCTGCAATACATACTCGAGAGCATAATCGACCGCCGTTCCTCATACCGTTCCTCTCATTCTACCACGTTTGATCGCGTAACGCGATTTACCGCCCGGCCAGATCGATCGGAGCGTATTAGCATTTAAAATATGACGCCGGTGACGCAGACCGTACCCGTTGAGCGAGTATATACATATGTACGCGTTATATACCGGTCGTACCGGTTCGCCGACGAGATGAGGGAAAGAGAGAGAGAGAGAGAGGCATCCGGCGTCAGGCGTAACGCCAGAAACTGGAACGACCAGTTATTTGACTCGCACGGAACGTCCCTCGGCGCGAACTTCCTTCCCTGTCTTTCTTTCTCTCTCCTCGTTATCTCTTTCTCTCTCTTCTAAGAAACAAGTTCGAGTTTAGCATCGCGCGGTTCTCTCGCTCAAGATGATTCCAGAAGACATCATCGGGTTCGCACATTCTTAAGCGCACCACAGACGCACACGGACAGACTTCGGTTTGAATCCTTGGATCACCGCGGGATTACACGAAGTTTGAACCCGACTAGCTGCTTCGAGCGTGTAAATAATGCTTCGTCTAAATTTAGTTGTTGAGAAAATTTATAAATACGTAGCAGTGGGTTAATATTTTTTCTTTTTTTCGTCGCGTTCGTTTCAGCAAACTTTTTTTTAAATTTTACATTTGAATAAATCGAGCGTGTCGTTTGCGTCTAATAGGGGAAAGCGATTCCTAGCGAGGCTCGAACTTTTTAATCGATGTTTGTAATCCACAGGCTGATTAAAGATTTTCGCGATTAAGAAATTAAGAATTTCCGAGATATCTCCCCGCGCGCGCGCGCGTAAACGACAACTCTCGGGAGCGACGACAACTTTCCCAAATACAGATAAAGTTGGAAGCGTACTCGCCCGATAGTCCGTTAAACTTTTCCACCGTCGTAATCGCGCGACGCTCTCCCTCGTAGTTAAGCCGTAATCGGAGGGCTAAAGGGTTAAAACCGCCGTAGCGGTGAAATGCTCCGAACGAAGTTGCCGGGCGACACTTTCGCAAATCCCGCCGTTTGATAGAACCGAAATTAGGAGAACTTCTCGAGCGCGTCGTCGGTAGCAGCGAGATCGTGTCTCTAAGCCCGTCCGGGCCGCGAGAGTCTACATTCCTCTAATCCCGTCCCGACAACCGTCGCCCTCTACGCGACTAACGCTCAGGAAAGCGTACGCGCTCAGAATCCGGAATTTGTTCGCACAACCCTCACGCACCGATCGTGGACGAGGGTGTGCGCAGAGGGAAGAAGTGCCTCGGACCCGTCTCGGAGCGAGGGAGGAGCTGAAGAGACGGGAGGGGGAGGAGCTGCGATGCCTAGCACGTTCAAGCGGAATGCCTGCGCGAGCATCGCCTCCAAGGATACGCGCGGAATACCAAAATAGTGCGTACCCGGCGTCTTCGGAGAGCCGCATTTCGCACCTCCACCACTTGACGTTCGTCAGAAACGCTCGCGTCACGTATACGCTGAGCATAAACGCCTCAACGTATGCTGTAGATGTAGGTTTAGAAAGCGATGTTGCGAGTACACGCCAAAGCTGAAAGGCTAAACTGTTCTCCACGGAGGGATGTTAATTACATGATACAATAATTAATAGTTGCTCGTTAAAAATGCTCCTTCCCGTTATCGTGAAATTCTAATTACCAGGCGATGCGTGCACCGCCGCCTCTCTCTTTCTCTCTCTTTTCCTCTTTCTCTCTCTCAGTGAAGTAAAAAGCTTGGTGGAGGTCATCATGCACCGTTTGATTCGGGAAAGTCCCCGACGAGGGCAATCAGTCGACCGCTCCAGATACCCGCGACCTTTGCCATGCTTCGTGACAATGTTTAGATAGACGAGGTGCAGCAAATTACAGTTCGACGCCGCTGCCACCGTTGCGTTTACGCTCGGCCGTAATTGGAGTGCGCTGTTAGTGCACTCGCGATTGCCGGCGGCGATGCTATCGTTTTCGAGTAAATTAATCTTGAAACGTAACACTCTCTGCTCCGCGCACCAATTAACGTAACGGCGTTTTCTTATCGTCGATCTTTAATTCGTTAAGAAAACGCGCGCGCGCGCTCTCTCGAGAAGCCTGTGGATGCGCGGGGGTCTCTTCATTTCAATGAATAGGAAAGCGTGGAACGTGCCACGGGAGTTTCACGATCGATGAATAGCGCGCGCACGGAGTAGCGTCTCGCTTCAGTACTTATCGAAGTTTCTAATCGTTTCCCCGAACCGACCGGCGGATTTCATTTCTCCGCAGCATCACGATGAATTTCCTTGAAGTCCCGTTTAATTGACGGATTTTGAACGAAGCAACAAAATACTCGTCTGTTCCGTATTCTTAATTCTTTGTGTGCTAATTTCCAAGTGTTTTTATTTTGAAAGTCTCTTCAGTCTCATCTCCGAGAAGTTGTGAAATCTTCGCGCGTGAATATTTTTTTTTCTATTGAATTGCGGTATCGCGCGAAAAAAAATACGACAGCTGAATGAGTATTGTTGGAATACTCGTTTGCGCAATATTCTCGGAATCGTGAATGCGTCCTTGTGTCCGCAGTTAGAATTAAACATCTTGAAGAAGCCGGAGCTATAAAAGACCGCACACGTCCTTTGGTCACGGAAGCGATATATATCTGCGCCAGTTGGTAAACCGAGCGAGCTTATCTATCTCGTTTTTCGCGGCACAGATCCCAGCGCCTTTATCGCGCGGCGCTCTGATAGACGATCTCATTTTGGATTTCCAGAACGCGACGTCGTTCTCAGGAAGCGCGTCAGAAGGTCGCGATTGTCTCACGTGTCGCGTTATCGCGAATGCTCGTGTGGAAAATATTTGCGATATTTCGTGCGTGAGACTATGCGTGAAATTGGATCGCGAAGGCGCGCTAAGAAATTCGGTCTAGTGTGCGCGTGTGTTCGTCGAATGTAATTGGACATATTGTATAGATAATTAATTTACATTGGTTTTTTATGTAAATGCGTTGCGAGAGTTTGAGCAGTTTCAATATTTTTTTTTTATATTTTAAAATGTGTTTCGTCAGATAAAATCTTGTTAAACAATTTGTCAGAAACAAAGTAATTAATATTGGAAAAAGTATACAAAATTTGATAACGCGCGTATTTGAAAATCGATAATCAATCAATTTTTTTTTTTTTTTTTTGACGCACGATAAAAAATACGCCATTTCTATAGCGCAATTCGATATCTCGTTTCTGCGCGTTAAGTACATGAGAAATCGTAATATCGGCCGCGAAAGTTACGGAATACGCGGACAATATTAACCCATCGAGTTCGGGTGCAGTAAGAAAGATGGATGAAACGGCACGAAAGTTTGCGAGACGGAATTGCGAGACCGACGTAAATTATAAGGCGTAAGTTTTATTACCGTCCGACCGAACAAGGTGCTCTCCGGCGTGACATAGATACGTTAACGCGGCGCTCGATCTCGGAAACTCCGCGAACTCGTGACTCTAACCTCCATCCTTCCGCTCAAGGACATCTGCGAGAGCGTCTATTTAGCAACCGGTCGTGTCTGTGCGGGGAAACGTAAACCTCTCTTTCGTGACTCATGCCAGACCGCTCCGCGGTCTCTCGCGTGTAAAAAGCGCGCTCGCAACCGACACATTTTTATCGCGAAGTTGAATTTCATCCGGCCGGATAAGCCGCGCGCGAGCCGCGCGGCGAAACTCCTCGCGCAAAAAGATTGAACGAGGGGAGTCTCGCCTGTGTAACGACCGGCACAGTCTCGTTACGTAAAAGCCCGCGAAAGTGCGGATCTGAGCAATAAGAACGACGATGAACAAAACGGACTTGTCTCAGCCAAAGTTTTCAACTTCTCTTACCCTACCTCTGGTGAGATTCGTGCCTCGGTGTTTCTCTCTCTTTCTCTCTCTCTCTCGCAAGGTGACATTGTTTGCAACTTGTGACTTAGAATATTCCGCAAGTTTGACACGACTTATCGGCACTCGCCCGCTGTAATTAAACTTTGTGCAAGATGTTAATATGTAATTTCGTTTCGCGACTAAAGCTCGTTACACAACTTGCGCGTGTAGTTTGCGAAAGTATATAAGGACGGGCGAGGAATAAAGTGTCGCGGCGCGACGCGGGAGCCGTCGCCATTGCCGTGGAAATTAATTAAATCAAATTTAGCTTGCTAATATTTGTGGGAACTCACTCAAACGTGGATATAAACAGCGCGGTGTTACGTGACGTCACACAATGCTAAATTGAAACTGCGCCGAGGTATTTGCATACCGGGATGGTCTGACCTCGCTCGGGATTCGCGCTCCCCTGCACTATATAGGTCTTTACACTCCCACTGCCGCGGTATTCCGTCCGTCTGCTATTATTACATTTCTTCACGACACAACAACGTAACGATCTAATAAACCGGTCCCCTTCGCGATCCCGTCTGTCGGGAATCTCGAGATATTCTTTGGAGAAGGTGTGTGTGTGTGTACGAACGTCAGGACGAGAGTGAAGATCGCGCGGAGGTCAGGTACGGAGACCGCTTTCATCATGCGGCACGTTGCGGTCCGTTTCTTCTCCCCTCACCTCATCCTCGTGCTCCTCCCTCAACAACACCGAACCCCTTTTCCTCTTGCGCGCCTCCTGCGGGGCCCGCAGACTCGTTCTTCGTCTTCCTTGTCCACTTTTTCCCTTCTCCTCCGTGTCCCCGCAGCACCGCGGATACACGTCGTAGTTATGCGTTACACATACAGGGGGACTGCATAATACATAACGACCGACGTAGGCAGGCAGGCAGGCAAGGAGGCAAGCAGGCAGGCAGGCAGGCAGGCAGGCAGGCAGGCAGGCAGGCAGGCAAGCAAGCAGGCGCTACATGGTCAGGTAAATGGGAGCCCGAAACCTGTCGAACCGGTTTTTCTTCTCTCCGCCTTCTTCTTTTTCTTGTTCGAGCAAAGGTTCCCTTCGTGTTCCCCTCGCCAACTCCTTCGACCACCTCCTCCGAGCGGATGATCGACCGCCATCGCTATCGGCATCGACTCTCTGCCCACAGCTCTTCGTGACCGGAGAGAGAGAGAGAGAGAGAGAGAGAGAGAGAGAGAGAGAGAGAATGCAGAGGTTCGACGGGAATTTAGCCGCGAGATTTGTGCCGTTCAGAGAAACGTACTTCCCGTTGCGCTGAAAACCGCGTGTCATCCTCGGGTACACACAATATTACACTATTATAGTATTATAGTATTACACGGAAGAATAAAACATCGCGTCTCTGATTCTATTCCTAATATATTTTTGGTTAGCCAACATATATGTACAAAAACTGATAACAGCGAAGAAAACTCATTAGAATAATAATATTGTCATGGATAATATTTCTTTTCGCATTTGTGTGCCAACGGAGTACACAATATGATAGTGTCAAAATGTTATCGCTACCATCTGTCTTTTCAAAAATGAAAAAAAGAAAACCTACTGGCTTATTTTTCGACGCAAGAAGGTGAGATCTTCGAGAAGTCAGATTGCGAGAAATACTCGCGAATAAAAAATATTTTTCTGCCAGATTGCGACGAAGAATTAAATCATTGTTTTTTCAAATGTAATTTCACACGTAGAGTCTTGTGAAATTTTTCACGAAAATTGCAAACATTCAAAATAACTCGTGACATGCAACACGTATATAATATACATCGGAAACATGATTTGATTGCTTGGTCAAATATATTTTAGGATTCTCTTTCTCTCTCTACACCACGTGATGCTATTTCGTGACGAAAACTATCAGAAAATCAAGCGGAGCTTAATAAAAGTAGGTCAGCTTTAATGTATCTTCCGATACGATATTTTTGTGTAAGACAAGATTTATTTTCACACACACAAACACATCTGTAAGACATTGCAATACAAATTCGCGGATACAAGAAAGATGTTTCTCCGTTGCGTGTCATCCTATACATATTTTTTATGCGCAGCATCTAACGAGTGGTTCATTAAATTCCCCTTCGTACACGTAAGAAGTAACTCGTAAAGTTTGAGATATATAATACTGATACATGAGAGATATTTACCGCTAGAATTTGACGAGTGCGAGAAAGGCCATAACGAAGCGTAACACACAAGTTAATTAGTCGCCGTGAGCCGTCGTAGAGCGGCATAATGAAGCCGGGCGGGGAAGATTGCGGACCAACTTCCGGGAACTTTCTGGTTGTGCGGGATCGGGCGCGCACGAGTCTGCGTCTGACGGCAACTTCGCCGAGGAGGATTTCGCTGGCAAAGGGCTGACGAATTTCGATTATGTCTCATATAATTCCATTCTATTACGAGACCGAGGACGCCCCATACCTGCTCGGGCGGCGAACTGGTTCTCCGACCCTGCTGTGTGTGCACCACCACCGTTCCGCACGCAGCTTGCCTAACAACACACAGGGTCGACCCCCTTTTCCGCTTATGAACACACGCGACACGAACGTGCGCGCGCGCTTGTGTTGCCGGGTCGGGACAAAGCGCACAAAACTCGACTGTTCGCGTGTTCGAGGCGTACGTACGAAATCTGACGTTTCCTTTCCTTTGTGCGGCATTAGCTCTCCTTATTTGGCTCTCCGTTCTTTTCTCCACCGGCTTTAACCCCTTCGCGTCTCAAAAGCGGTCTCCCGCTAAAATCTTTCTCCTCTTCTGAGACGCTCCTCGTCTCGTTTGAGATTCCCATTCAAGCTGCACTTGAAATTCTAGTGTGCGGCGATGTTCCAATGATCCGAAACGGCACGGAAAATAGTATCGAGAAAATTTGCAATTGTTTTGTGTTTGTTTTCATATTTTACGATCTAGTGTGTTGCTCTGCACATCGATTATATCGATTGAAGAATATATCCGACCTCTCACGGAATATATGTGCTTGCTTGAAATAGGTCAGCTCGTAGAACCCATGCAAATTGGCCGGTTCTAGCATAGAGTAGCGAATCACTATGCTACCACGGCACTGCCGTCATCGCGACGCATAACTTACGAGTCTAGAAACCGCAGCTCTCCGCCTTGACCGAGTTAAGAAAAATTTTTTTTTTTTTTTTTTTTTTTTTTTTTTCATTGCAGAATTGTGAAGATTGTTTTTCCGAGCAAACGAAGGTTCTTAACTTCTCTCTCAACCTTAAACTTGACGATCTCTGTGCGTGTTTGAGATATTTTTGCTTCATATGTTTAACCTCGAAAATTTATTTCTGTGTATTTTTTTTTTTTTTACGTGTCTTACGGCATAATTTCGAAAGTATATTACCAAAACAAACTCGTGAGCGAAAATTTATTTTTCAACATTGAATTAATATTCCAAGACAAGATGACGTAGCAAAATAAAAATAAACTTGTCAATAAGCCGACATACGCGCGCGCGCTCGTTAAAACGTTCGTTTTCCACCAACCGGTTTCCAATCGCGTCAGAACCAAAGTAAATTATTCCGCACCTGCCGCGCGAGTGACTAGGCAGGTCGGAAAAATATTGCCAACTGAAGTGTGTGGCTTGGACGCTCGTTGCGTGGCTTCGCTCGCGTGATATTACGTCGCGGGAGAAAGCACGCGCGCTGCTCTGCACGCCGCGAGTAATTTCTTCGTGATATTCCGGCGCGAGACGCCGTTAGAAAGTTTAGGTAACCGTGCGGTGCGCAATGCGTTTATTAGTGCAGCGACCTGAGATGCGACGGTGAGCGCCTTTGCACGCGCGTCTAACGGTAAAGCTCTCGAAACGAAATGCGTCTCGCTGACTGCGCGCGTCGCATTTCGCTGATTGTACGTACACGCCATTTATCGTAGCCTCTCCTTATCTCTCAGTCACGCGCGTGTGTTTCGCGCGAGTATTTTAATTTCGGAGTTATTGACTTTTATTTTTTCCTTTTCCCGATCTCTCACACCGCGCGAGCGTCCCAAGTACCCAGTTCCGAAGTTAATATCTGTTGTACCAGAGCATCTAATATCATTAATCTGATATGCTTGTTGTTGTACTTGTTTTATTAAGGTCTCTTTTGCGTGCGTGTAATACGAAGAGAAAGCTACGTGTTCTTGTAATAATATATAAAAACGTTATGCAGTCGTAATGTCAAGAAAATTACAAGTCGGTTGTTCAACGTTAAGTAGGAAAATGTTTACACGAACATGAACTTTTTTGTAAGAGATCGAGTTTGTATTGTGCGTTTTTATTCCCAAAAAAATAAGTGTTACAACACGTGCAGTTGCAATGCGCATTTGGCGTTTATTATTTTTCTGAGACATTCCTTTTTAACTTAAACATTTTGTCAATGTCACGTTTTTCGAGAAGTATATTTTTTTCGTTCTTTCCTTCCTCACTTTGTTAGCTTTTTGCCACATTGCTTTTCGCTACGCATTGCGTTGCATCTCATTTATTATCGCATGGTAGGAATGCACACGCATGTTTACACGACATACGATTTCTTTCTGTCTACGAATCAGTTTTCAATTTCTTTAACGAGCGAATGAGTCTTATCTTCCTCTCTTTCTCTGTTATTTGATATCCCGCAATTCTCTTGTTCTCACTTAATATACATTCGTTTCCTTTCACCGCTATGACAGTTACATGAATCGTCTTAAGTCCGTAAGCCGATGTACAAGTGAGAAGGGGAGAAAGGGGGGCTTGGAAAGAGTTAATTTATTACAAACTGCGTTCGTAATTAAATTGATTGAGTGTCCCATTTTCGGCCTACTTCAATATTTTCTCGTGTGTTCAGTTCGAACATAGCCAACTAATAGAAACGAAAAAACAATATATTCCCGCTGAATGGTAATTATTTTATAAAAAAATCTTTTAGTCGTAAAAGAGAGAGATTGGAAAAATATTCCAGGTTTGTATGTTTTGGCAAATTTTGGGCAAAACCCCCATCGTTAAAATGAAATTTATATATAAAAAAAGTATTTCGCTTTATTTGATATTTTGTGTAATAATTCAGACACGTGTTATTCCTTTGAACGTATAAAAAACCATAGTTTAATCTCTGTATTTATATATGTCTGCTCTCTAATATTGAATGTTTGTATTATTCTGACAACTCGACTGGTTTTTTTTTTTTTTTTTTTACACACATTAAACTTTTATATCGTTCGCTATGTATCGACGCAGTAAAGTTCTATATCTGCAGAAAACATATTTATAATTATTTGCCGTACAAATTGATACATTTTTTCTCTCTCTCTTTCCAAAGTTGGTGGAAAAATATTGTTTTGCGCGAAACCTGAGCGAAGAGATTACAGTTTTTTTTTTTTTTTTTTTTTTTCGTTTCAGATTTTTATTTCGCCGAACATACGCGTGATTCTATTCGCCTGGCAAAAATTCCGCGTGAGTCTTCATCGTTTACGCAAAACCACGCGCGATCCTAAGAGTTGTGTTACATAAAAACGATCTATTTTGGTCGAGAAAAGAGAGCCCGGTACGGATCCCGCGTAATTACCAACGCGACGTTCGAAGAATCGATACTGATCGGGGAATCGGGTTCCCGACCGGCACAATTTCAATTTCGATGAAACCCTTTTGTCCCTTTCCTCCGTTGTGCCTGCCACAATGATTTACGGGGAAACCTATACCGCGTGCGATGACCCCCTTTCCAGAAAATCACCGCCAAGGGCGGTTTCAACTGCGCGCCGGAGTCAGATGATAAATGAGATAGCGTGTGACGACCGACTTATCTCATGGAATGATTCGCGTGCTCGTGATACCTGTGATCTTATAAATACATATTTGCCGTTTCAATTTGAGATTTTGCATGAGATTCATTAGGCATGTAACGCGAGTAAGTCAGTCGCGCTACGTCAACATCTTCAATAGTAAAGGATTGATTTTTTCTCGACGCTTTTCGCACATAATTCCGTCGATCTTAATTTTGTTATAAAATAAGATATTTTGTTATAAAATGAAATGTATGCGTAGCTGTTTGTTAACGACATAAATCTTAACTAGATGGATGGTACTTGCTGTTTCAAAGTGAGATAAACAACGTCATCAAAGCAGCGATTATTTACATAAGTTTTATAGATACCAATTCCCGTTTGGTGTGTACAAATTTACAAATGAAAGATTCGTCAGAGTTTTCTCCGAAAACACCCACTTTCTTTCGTCGCGATGTTCGAGTTTCAAGGTCGCGAAAGATTCGCTCTCTTATGCCCGTCGAACTTCTTTCGAGCGTTGCGCGAAACGAAAGGGTGGCGGAAAGTTTCGAGCCAAATCGGATTTCCAAGTTGGCAAGAGCTTCCCCGCGGTGACCTGATAACTTGTTCGTTCCGGTTAGTTGATCTCGAGCACGCGCGCACGATAGAGAGAAAGAGAGAGAGAGAGAGAGAGAAAGAGAAAAGAAGAGAAGAATTCGTTGAAAATAGAAGTATTCACGAGACGAAGACAGCAAAAACGAAGACACCGATGATCGGCAAAAAGCATTGAATTGACTCAGCCAGATAGAAGAAGAAAAGGAAGACTCGGTTATTCAAAACGGTAAAAGATGAACGGAAATCTGAGAGTTAGAATCAGGTTTAAATATGCCTTCCATAATTTCTCAAGACTCTCAAACGGTTTCGTCTCAATTGTTCTTTTCGGGTTTTTTTTTTTTTTTTAGGCAAGGTCAGGGCTTTTGCACATTTTTTTGCGGACGATGATTTATAGCAAAAGTGTTTACATATGATCATTTAGTAAGTTTTAAATGTATGTAGCAAATACATTACACTTGCACCTGTCACAGCAAAAAAAAAAAGAGAAGATAAATAGCTATGGTATTTTTATTGCTTTTTTCTCAGGCAAAAATCTCATGTTGTTTCTCTCCAAGCTCTCTCCTGTGGAGCAGTGCGGCAAAGATAGCAGGTAGCTGAGGAACGGGGGAAAAAACCAGACTAAACAGCAAAAGAAAAAGAAAGATTCACAGATGAATTCAGCCACCCTCACTCTTGGAATGTATCACGTCACAATTGAGAACCCTCTTTCTGCTTTTTTTCATAGGAATCGTTAACGCGCTTTACTCTCCCTCGCCATTGTATGCACAGCTTTGTTTAAATAGGCGCAGCTGTTAGTTTGAAAAGCAGTTTTGTCCTTTATCATTTTTTCTCATCGATTTTTGTATAGGCCTTTACCGGACTAAATTTAGTATATTTAAAAAAACTGAAAGTCTACAGGTACAACATAACTTAACAGTATACATAGATTAGCTTTTACACGTCCGCAATCCAGACAGAGAAGTATCTCTATTCTTGAGAAAACCTGTTTTTTTTTTCTTGATGATTGATTAGCTCGGATGCTAGGGAGATTTTTATTACGCAATAAATAGGTGTAGACACCGGGTATCGGGTTTTTGTGGCTAAAAAATCAAGTTTCTAAAAAAAAAAACAAAAAAAAAACGATCGATTTCTTTCCGGTCTAAAATATACCATAGTAAATAGATGCCCGACTGACTTAACAGTGTTCTCATTTTTTTTCGACTTTCATTTTTTAGAACAGAACGAATTTTAGCACGTTTAAAGGGATTCTCGCGTCTAAAGATTAGAGCGCTAAACGAGCTTGCTCGAGATAATATTTTATTCGCGCGCGATAACCGCGCGCTGCCGCCCGTTACTCGCCTCGAAAACACGAAGGCCGTAATTCGCAACACACACCGCGCGATGCCTCGCTCTTGCGATACGATAAGAGCCCGGTTCACAACACATGCCACTTTCGGAGCGAATGGATATATGTACATCGAATACCGATAACGAAAACCGCGGACGCATGAATTGTAAATTGAATGATAACTAATTATAATTATGATTCACATGTGCTGAACCGAGATAATTAAAAGCTTCTTTGTGCCAGTCGGTTTACATAATATTAATGAGTAATATATTAATACCAAGTGTGTGCGTGTGTGTGTGTGGCACATTCATCTGTATCAATTATATTGATACAGATTATTGCTGATACCCTGATTATACATACTGTCTTTCTTCCTCGCACTCGCCGAAAGATAATATTGCTTCACTGCGCAGTGACCTAGTTATTTGATTAAATTTTTTGCAATTTTTAGCGTTATTCGAGAAGATTAAATACACATAATTATTGTATGCTCTCTTAGTTCTCTCAGATCGCTTGTACTAAAAGCGGCACAATAGAGATAAAATATATCGCATAATAGCGTATAATAGCGGTATACACGCACCGTATAATAGAATATTAATACTTTATACAATTCAAGATAGTTTCGCGCTCGAAACTCGCAACATGAAGGACACACACATATGTAAATCGGTTTTAACATCTCTATCCGTACACACTACGCTAAATTTTTCACGTCTCTGATTCGCGTCTCCGATCTCTGGGGAGTGACCTTTTCACGAGAAAAAAAGAAATAATAATCGGGCCTTTGAACGTCATATATATATATAAGTATATATATAATGCATACACGGTTTATTGATGTCTGATAAGAAGACGCGTAAGTGTCTACAAATAGCAAAGCCGATAACCCGATGTCAGATTTCCAGAAGAGTTGTCCTCGCGACGAGATAATTACATGTCGCTGCCAAACGACCGTTAAAGAAGTGAATAAATATTCAAATATAACGGTTATATATTTTTATCTGAGTGTGAGAAAAAATTAAAATTGGTATTACTTGCGAAACTAAAAATTAGTTACTAAATGTACATACACGTATTAAATTTTAATGATGTGAAAATGATCGTGTGACGTTGTATATATATTTTTATCGAATATATATATACACATATATACATAGACATGTATATAAGTAATTAACCTCTTTATTGTTTATTTAATGTAATAGTATATTATTGTTTACTTAATTTAATATTATCAAATCTGAATTTGTGTGTGACTGATCGAAGTAATAAAGATTGATAGCAAAAAATAGAAGTATAGAGAGAGAGAGAGAGAGAGAACCATCGTACGGTTAAATTCAAAGTGGCAAGATTAAATTGGATCGCTTTGCGATTATCGTATCGACGTAAAGTTCATGTTTTCGAATGACGCAACGTGAATTTGAATTGCTAATTTACTTATTACTTATACTTTTATTCTTCCGAAAATTAGAAAGTCAAATTTTCTTATATTTAATAAAATACATCTCCCTCATTTATTTATCAGCGAACTTGAAAAGACGCTGCGAATATAAGATTTCGAGGTTACTACGAAATTTACGTGAGAAAAACGTGTACAGAAAGAAGAACAAGAAGTTCGAATCTACTTCGCGACAGATCTCCCGGCACATCCGTCAGCTTAACGTCTGTTAAGCTTCGTTAAACTACGGTCTATCGAACCGACGCGGGCTCACGGTCGTTTTTCACTCATCGAACCAGTTTCATTGGGGCTTATCGAACACAGCTCGACTTGCAGGTTTCCGTGCGGCGATGCAAGACAGTCGTTTCACCATCGTGCCGACAAGCCGGTTAGGGAACCGGCTCTCCGCGTCTCGGAGAAAAGGCGAGTCCGAGCGCGTGTGTACCTGCTGTAAAATCGTCCGGGAACGATGCCGATCAGCGGCGCGACGCCAGGCGGTTATAAATATCCATTTCTCACGGATTCTCGCGTTGGTGTACGAGAAATGCACAACAAGTCGAGAGAAAACGAAATTCATTGTTACTCAGTTTTCTCTGTAAAGTTTTTCTTTTTCTTGTTGTCTCACGCTGATGACATCACCGCACATTCCGAACTTGGTTGGAGATATCCACATAATAGATCTTAGCAATATTTCAAGAACATTTATATAGTAATATTTAGAGAAAGAAAATAATATCAGTAAAAATATATCGGATCTTCTTCTTCAACATCGAAATCATGAACAGAAAAATTCATAGTATGAGAGGTAGTTTACATTTCTCGAAGATGCGCAACAACTAATGAAACACACACAATAAATAATGCGAATCGATTTCTCGCGAGAGTTTAAGTACAAAAATCCCACGTATAAGCACATATTATTGATTTTTAATAGATGTACAAGAATGCATATGAATACTGACCTGCCAAACAAAATTATAAGGAATATTAAAAGCGATAATAATTAATAATGTACAAGAAAGATTAATGTATTAGAAGATAATATATTAGGCGAACTTGACTGCGGAGGATAAAGGAATTCTTGAAGAAAGGAATTCTTTTTCTTTCTTTTCTTTCGTCCGAAGATCTGGGTTGGCGCGGTTATAAGCTATAACGGTACACAGCGAGACGTTATATCGTGCTGTATCATCTGACGCGTCAAATAAAAGAGAAAGTCGGACTTGTACTTTTTGTTCGTCGCGAGATGAATCGTTAAATGTGTCAACGTTTTTAAAAAGGAAAGTCGCAAACAAAGATGCACCGAGCGTGACGTATTTTAGGTAGAGATCGTTATGGTGACTTCATGGTAACGTTAGCTTCGGCCAAAGTTCGGGCCAATAAAAATTTAAATCAGCAGTAATTAGACTCCGTCTCAGAAGATGGAAAGTTTGCGAAACTTTTCTGTCGGACAAAGCACATGCGTATGGTATAGTTGTTCCGCCTTCAGATACTTCAGATGATCGTAAAAAAATTTTGAAGCAATTCGTCGAAATAACGTGCGTAAATATACGCAGCATAAAACGGAAGCCGCGTGCGGGAATCGCGTTGATGGATCGCTCGATTCCGATCCGACGCGCTGAACGAAGAAGAGAAAGGAAGCGAAAAAGCAACGACGACAGGAAAGAATACCGCGAGAGCGTTTACTGAATCCACCTGCGTGTGTCGTCGCGCGACGTTTGACGCGCGCGGGTCAACGCACCGTTCGTCGTCGTTCAAGGTTTCCTCCGCGGAATTGTTTATTACGCCAGATGTGATCGAAAGCGCGCGCGCACTGGCTAGTTTTAAGTTTGAAGGCCAGCCGTAGTCTGAAGAAACTGTTATTTCTGAGCGTTTACGCCTCGTAATATTGCCACGACTCTGCCGGATGACGACACCGAGCCGTTTCTCTGTGTGTTTTGGGGAAACGCGCGGTCGTGCCGCGCCCTTGCTGCTGCTATCCTCGGTTGCTCGGGAGCAACCTTGACCACCGCCTGGATAATGTCAGTGGAACACGTTTCACATCTCTCCTTGGAATTTTTCGTGGCCGCCGGCGCGCGTTGCGGACGGCTCGGAACGGAACTGGTCGTTTTTCGTGCCTCTGCTTATGTCTTGTATCATGTGTCTTATATCATGAGCGTATGATCGTCACGTTTTTTTTCGTAAAAAAATAGGAATTGATGATATGAAATAAAAAACAACTTAAAAAAACTTAAAAGAAAATGTAAGAATTTGTAATAGATTTAAAAAAAACGTGAGAAAATATGCATGCAATTTGTCTCAAAATGTCTTGATAAAATATGTGTGGTTTTGTGTTTGTGTTAACAAGAATCTTTTTTTTAAGTCGTTTATTTCATATATATTTAACTCTTCGTCAACGTCGAAGAGAGTGATTCGACATTAATAAAATTAATTCGAACCAGACTATTAAGAAAAAAAATTCGAATTGCGAAGCGTTAATTAACGCATCTAAAATTGAACTGCAGCTGCAGTCTCGCGACGAGACGTCTTTGTACAAGCAATATCGATTGCAATTTTCGAATTGTGCAGGAAATTGTCAGCCAACATCCGATCTCGATGTTAATTTTAACAGTCGGTTTGTGCGGTGCGTAGGCAGCGTTGCGGAACGCGTTGAACAAACCCATGATCTGCATTCGTCATTAAGCGGCGCGCTCGCTTCTCCGGAGCGTTGCAGCGTGTGTATCTAACAGTTGTAATTACATTCGCACGCGCCTCGAACCCGACACAAGTCGTTCGTTCACCGTTGACTAGCAACGTCTAAACACAATTTCGCGAATTATCCGCCGCAATAGTCACAGGAGAGTCCGGAAAGGAATTCCTGTCGTGAATCCGCCAACGGTGAAACGAAATGTCAAACGTTCAACCTTTGAGAAGTGATATATTGTTCGCAATTACCGCGGCGAGAATTGTTGCCGAAATTGAATACACCTTACTTTCAATTATTCTGATAGGACAAAGGATGATTTGTTTGCAGTAAAGAATTATTTCTAGTTCGCCTAATCAATTTCTTCAAATCGATGCTTGTTCAAATTTAATTTAGTAATTTGCTCTAATGTCGTTTCGATTGTTCTGATTCCGATGTCACCTGTGAGTATTTGCATTCTCATCATACACTCATGTACACACACACACACACACACACACACATCTCTACTGCTGTGAAATTCGGGTCGGAATCCGTTTTCCCCATCATCGATGAGAGCGAGTGAGAGAGGAAGAAGCCGGTAACCATCGCCGACCTTCGGCCGCCATTACTCGTCGGCATGCGCGTCTTCTTTCGTGCCCGATACGTTGACCTTCTCCAGAAAACACTCTTGCCTTCATTCTTGTTCGCTGGGTCGAGACATGCATTATTCTCCTTTCCGCGCTCCTTCTTTCTGATCCCGCCACCTCTGCCCGTCGGCTATCATTTCTCCGTCTCTTTTTCTGTCTTCTTCCCTCCTTCCCTCTCTCGCGTCTTCCATCTTTCCATCGCTGGATGCCATACGAGCTCCTCTGAATGCGCACACACGCACACACGCGCGCCTTCACGCGTGTGCATATCCCGGGAGAGACGCGCTTAAATGCGCCGCTGAGCGTGCAAACACGCATGCGTATCTAGAGAAGGCCCGGCATTCTTCCTCTCTTCCTCCCGTTCCTCCCGTTCCTCTTTCTGTCCCGTGTGCCACCCTCCGCCCGTTCACTCTGCTCGGGTGCGCGCACGTTGCGTGACGTTCGTGTGTGTCAGTGGAATACATTATCATTGACCGGGGGGACAGACGGACGGCGGGGAAGTGAAGGAGTTTAGCCGATGGTGGAACGGTGCCGAGTAACAGTGGTAGTAGGTCTAGTGCTGGTGGTGGAAAACGGCTCAGCCGGTGGTTACTCGTGGCACATTGGCGCTGCACGAGCAAAGGCCTTTGACCTCTTCTCGTCTTTCACTCTCTCTCTCTGTCTTTCCTAACGTTCTCTTTCTCTGTCTATTGCTCTATTCGCCATCCTCCTCCGTCTCATCTTTCAGCTCCTCCTTTCTCTGCGACTCACCCGGGGTCTCTCATCCCGTCTCTCTCGCTCTCTTTCTCCTTTATCGCGACGCGACTCCGTGCGAATCTACGCGCACACACACAGAGATCCAACACAGAAGTCGATCCCTCCGTCGACTCGTTCTGTATGTCTGCTCGTCTGTGCTTTCGACCCCGCCCGTCTCCGGCCTCCCCGCTGACGGTACTGTCCTCTCTCTGCCCTTTACTTCTCCACCTACCCGACGTTGCAGCGTGCTACGACCTGCATTCATTCCGCAACAAAACCTCCGCGACTACTCCGGCCGACGACGATAAACGAAACCGTGCACTAAGTGTATTATAACCTCCCACGTTCCCGCCGCTAAAGGTCATGCCTTAACGAGCCTCTTTTTTTCTTACCTCCTTTTTTTTTAGCCTCTTTCCCGCCTTCCTCTCTTCCCTCCCTCCTCTCCCATACATACCTATCTGTCCGCCATCGTTCTGCTCCTCTTCCTTTCCTACCGTTTCGCGTGCATATCTCTCGCTTCTCTTCCTGCTTCGCGCGATTATCCTCGCTACAACGGTAGACATTTGCCATTCGCTTTAACGCCGCGCGGCTCTCGAGTGTGTATTTATCTGTACTGCTTATCTATCTGGCTAGAGTCTGTGAAGTGTCGCGACCTTTTTTTTTTTTTTTTTTTTTTTTTTTACCCACTTCTGTGACATCTCGCGCAGTAATAACTTATACGTGTTTTTGTAACGTAACGGAGTGGAGATATTAATATATTATAAAAAAAAAAACTTATCTTCAACTCGGGATAACGAATATCGAAATAATCCTTAAAAGATACGAAGTGATTTTGCTCGAAATTATAACGAATTAACTCCAATCACAGAATCTTCTGCATTGCTCCGCACATTTCTTGACTTTTTTCTCAGATCTTCTCTCCGCGTCGCTTCGTCATGTCTATCTGCTGCAATTGCGATCTCAAAATTTGTTCATGTCAGTTCCAAATGTTCCGTAACACGCACGTAAACCCAAACTACAGAATTTGGAATAATACATGAAATGCACAGCCTCTGTGTGTGTGTGTGTGTGTGTGTGTGTTCCCGATGTCTCGAGGGCCGCGGTTTCAATGACCTTTATGGCGAAGAAAGGAGTTCATCCACGTGGTACTACGTTACTGCCACTCGTGCGACGACACGTACAGTTACATAAGGAATGCTTGATACTAAGCTTTCAAAACTAAGTTATGTATCAAACACTCCCAACGCAACTGTATGACAATGCAGCGATGCAAACTGCTTTTATCGAGCGACATATTCATCCGCGATACACTCTCCTCTTCTACCTCCGTGTACACGCGGTCTGACCTAAATCTCGTTAGCGTGGTGATTCTATAGCCGGCCACCTTCCGGTTCTCTCTTGCTGTATTGAAGTGTTTCGATTTCATGGACGTTCAACAACATCGACTGCCGTGAGAAAGTTTCGCGTTCGCGGAGGAACGTGTGTGTGTCTGTTATAGCGAGCGTGTGCCAATAATTGAAGGCTATACTTTCTGAGCTCCCCTCGGCAAGGGGAAGAGGAGTTTCCCGGACGGAAAAAAGTGTGTATACGGTATACATAATTGTTGATGTGGCGCCATCGTAACCGACGTAGAGGCAGTACCGCTCTTACAGAGTGTTTTATTAAATGTTACGTATCTGCTACTATGCCCTCGCGAACGTATGTGGAAGTAACGTGTAGTCGAGTTGTTCGCGACGTGTAATTGTAGCCGTTCGCCATTACTCACCGCTAATTATTCGCATCGTGCGCCCGAGCCTCATAATTCGAGGAATTGCATTAGGAGAATCATTCCGCGGGTTATATCGCAATTTCTACCGCGCGCGCGTTCCTAACTATCATTCTTCCCTACGAACGTGTGTGCGTGGCGGCGCAAAGTATTATTCGTCCGGCGAATAACATCCACATCATGATGCATCCAACCGCAATTCTGCCGTTCAGCCAGAAGAAATGTGAAGAGAATCCCTCTCATTTCATCATCCCGTCCCGTCGCACGTTTCACACAACGTGAACGCGCCGAGAATTCGAGAAGTCGTGACTTCAATTGTTAATTATCGCGTTTACTAGAATTTATCTTTGTTGAGTCGAAGATTTGATGAGGAAAAATAAAAACTAAGTTCTATTAAAATTTTTTTCTAAATTGCGCGCCGTAATATTAATTTACGTACACGTATATATCGTGTAGCCTGCTACACGAAGTTTGTCTTGAAACCGGTTGGCGTTGTCTGCGACGTGCTAATGTCGCAAGGGACAACGACGTCGTTTCCGCTCTCTTCGCTCGTAGAGTTGCAACCCGTTCAATGTCGAATCCGCGCTAAGGAATTCCTTTGTTCCGTCACTCATTGTCTGCCCTGGCTGTTATATAATCAGGGAACACGCGAGTAACGAGCGCTCCTCGGGTTGACGCTGCTCGCCAATCGGAACCGTTCTCGTCGTGTGTACGTACTCCGTATAAGTAAAAGACGCGGAAAGCGACGGTGGGAAGTTGGAGCAATTCGTTACGCCGGGAGAAGTCGTTTACGTCAATCTGTCGCGAACGCGAGCGCGCGTAATACAGATAAATTCCCGGAAGAGCTTTCCGGAAAAGACGCTCGACCTGTCGCGGCGATGGGATTTTATGCGTGATCACTTTGAAGGTGACCGATGTTATTTTTCAGAATTCTTGACATTTTTTTTTAGATGACATTAAAAAAAAAGAAAAAAAACAGCTTGTCACACGCATTAACAAAAATAAAAGTAAATATTCGGTGATATATCTTTAATTGCAATTTACTGTTTTTGGAATTAATTAAAATAATAATATATAATATTTATAATTAAATTGCAATAAAAAAAATTAATTTTTAAAAATAGTTTAATTTCTAAATCATTTTGGAGCAGTGTATGTGCGTGTATTGAGATAAGAAATTGAAACACACTGCGAGATAATCCGCCATTCGTAACGTCGTTGGTATTTTGATCGGGTCAGATAAATCTTCTCATTTTCTTCCCCAAAACAAAGAGTTATGTGGGTTGGCTCGTGTCACATATATCGATACACATTCCTTTTTCACGTCGGAGCGTAGAATGGAGCAAAACGATGGGAAGGGTGCGATTACATCGAAGAGGCGCGTCGGCGGAAGGGAAGAAAAAGAGAGACGAGATCGTAAAGGACGTGGCTCGTAGTGGCACGAATGGCGACGGGAGGAAAGGGAGGAAGGAGAAGGAGGGAAGATGGATTCGTGTTAGAGCTGCGTAGCAGGAAACACGTACGCGGCAACAAATGGTAATAATAAGAGGGGCTCGCACGCCAGCGATCCATACCAAGCAACAATGCAGGAAACGTGTGCGTGAGCGTATTCGACGTGTCTGAGAATTTACGGGACGACAGGCGCTTCTGCTTTTCTTTTCCCTCTCTCCCCACCTTCCCAGTTTTGTTGCGCTCAACACCGCGACGATGATGAACAACTATACGGCGCACAAAAGCCTCGCGGCTGCTACTTAACGGGGAAAGTTCGCGCGCGTTTTGCTCTGGCTGCTTTCAAACCGTGTTAAAAGTTTCAAACGTGCTCGCACACACATCTTGTAACGTGCGGCATTACATATAGTATACCGCGTACATCCCACTGACGTTACATGTGTGTATGTATATATATGTATATATGACAATACGTTTTGCAGACCGCGTCTGACGTGTATCTGAAACTTCGCAGCAGCGCGCGTTCGTGCTTCCAATTATTGCGTCTTTTTGTTTTTCCGTTTCTCGCAAAACAGTGTAACAATCCTGGAAGTTTCTCAGAGGATGGTATTTCTGGAGGAAAAGATGTTGCTTTTTCTCGTTCGCGAGAGAAGAAACCTAAATAAATATTCATATCCGCTATTCAGTTGTCGCTCTTGTAGAAGTCGCTCTTGCGTTTCGCTACTAATCATTTTTAAAAGCTGTACAGAACTCTGCTGTCCGAATTGACATACTCGTTAAAAAGTCATTTTAAACTCAAGTCTCAAATAATTGAGATTTCCTGAAAGAATACTCATTCGAGGAAACCGTTCGTTTTGTTTTTTTTTTTTTTAAGAGTCTTGCGCGCATCTGTCAAAGATGACGTTTTATTGCTGCTACATGTGACGATTTTTAATTACGGACTAAGAACACACGTTGTTCCAGAAATTCAAACTCCGGAAATGTTTAATTAATAGACGATTTTGGATCTGGGCGGTTTGTATAAGTGTTACAACACTGTGCTATAGACAACGGAACAGAATCTAGCATTGTTCTAACACTCGAAAGAATTTATTGGACGTGCATTCGAGAGTGAAACGACCTTTTTAGCTCGGAAGAAGCATCGCAACGGTGCTCTTCTTTTTTTTTCCGAACTCGACTTCTCCTCCCCTCTATATATACATTTAAATATCGTTGCGACGTTATATTTTTAGTCTGCACGCGATCATGTGTGCCTGCCGCGCGTGTTACGCGCGCGCGGAGCGCGATGCGTTGCGTGCGTGGGCTTTTGCGCGCGCCAACATGTGCGCGCGAAACGCTACATCGCGCCCGCGATATAGAGGGCAAGAAAACTGACTCAGCTCTCTGTGCCGTTCGTGCGAAGCGCACGGGAAGCGATTCGCAACGCAACTCCCTCCGCCATATTTCGCAGCAGACACACGCACGAGGTCGTATTGCAAACGGCCATGTTGGAAGTAACGATCCGCCGCGCGGCGCGCATCTGCCCCGTCGTTGTGTCGCGGGAAAGACTCGATAATTGCGTCCCGAAGATACTTTCACAGAGAGACTCGCCATACACGTATACGCGCGCGCACATACACAGCTGGTCCTATATCTCTCCTTCCCTCCTCCGCTTAGTCTTCTCTTCTGTCGAAACTTCGTCGAAGATATGCTGATACGAATCTCTCGTTGAAGTGAACATAATTGTGAATGAGGAAGCAGATAAAGGAGAGAGATATCGCGGTTACATTAGTTTGAGACTTCGACGTTAGAGTTTATTTAATATGTACAGTAAATACACACAATTGTGTGTGTATGTGTGCGTGGAGAAGAGAGAAAACGGCGTACGCGTAGACGGAAGTGCGCGCAATATTGTGTTAGCGAACAATGGAAATTTGCTTAGTTAGTAGAGTTGCAAGGTCGGCGGTGCGGAATGTTCCTTTTTTTTTTCTCGCAGAGAGAGAGCGCTTTTTGATAAAATTGCGCGCCGTCATTATTATATCCTGTCGAGCACAATAGCGCAAGCCGAGCACAATCGATACACGTAAACTTTCCGACGTGTCCGTAGCTGTGTACGCATATGCACAACGCGCGCACACACATACACATACACACAGTTTCACTCCACGCACGCTATATATCGCTTCGCGTTTCAACATGCAATTACTTATGCACGCGCGAGTTATTCCGATTCTTCACGGCAGTTCAGCGGCGTGGCATATCAGCGCCAAGTTTTTCCTCGAGTTCTTCATCGCAAACACTTCGAAAATCGTGGAATCGCGTTTAAACGCGCGGGAGAAGTTTTTCCCCTCGCGAAGAAGTAAGTTTCTCGAGAAACGGAGTTTCCGATTTTCCTTTTCCGGCAAAATTCACTTCAAGTCCAAAAGATATATGGAGTGTACACTTTTAAACGCGATCTTGAGTTTGATGAATAGCTAGAAACTGTTTGTTTCATAGCGATCGATAAATGCTAAATTTTTTATTACCAGAGAGACAAAGTTGAGTAAGAATTTGCAAAATTTTCTTACGACTTTTAAATACGCGAGAGATCATCGTCATTCTCTGAATCGAAATTTTTTTGCACTACGAAAGGTGAGAATTAAAAATTGAAGAGATTGAATAAATTCCAGAAATGTTTTCTCATCGCTCGCCTGGTTCCGTCCAATTACGAGCTCGTTAAACTCATTTGTCAATTGCTTCGCCAATTTCTTCGCAAAGTTTCCGCTGGAGGATTCGTGGAAATTCTAGAAGTCGCGAGAATCTTTCGAGCACGACCTTGAAGGTCGATTCAACGAGGTGGAAGTTTCATGAAAGTTGCGAGACAACTGCAGCTGGCACGGACTTGGTGGTAGCAAGTGTGTATTGTCGAGTTCTCTCTCTCTCTCTCTCTCTCTCTCTCTTCTTTCTCTCTCTCTTTCTCTCAGTGCCATGACCTCACCAACACAAAGCACCAGTTTCACATCGAGCTAAGTTCAGCAAGACAAGCTTTGGCCTGTCCGGCCCCTTGCTTATCCCCTCTCTCTCTCTCACTCTCTTTCTCTCCCTATTCTATAGTTCAACTCTACTTCCCCTCATCTTTGAAACCCTTCTATAGTTATAACATATTACGATCGTACGGCCTCTGGCTGGATGTATGAAGGAAGTCGTTCATCTCCTCGATCGACGTTTGATCGAAGTCGGTCAAGCAGCATTAATTGTAGTTTTTGCGAAGCTTCCAAGATTTCAAGAACGTATCATTAAATTTTCGCTACACCACGCGATAGAAATTACTGATGAAAATTCGCGAGATAATTTCTCGTGCGAATCTCCCGTTTTGTGTATTCAAAAATAGCTATGAATTATAATAAACATTTTTGCTTTATATAAAATGATATTCAATTACCTACTCTCTGCGCATAATTTCATTTATCTACTACTTAATTTCTTTCCGGGATTTTCCGGGTTTACTGCGAAGTTTTAAAGAGATTTTTCTGCGAATCCCAAAGTGTTCACTAGAAGACATGTTTCGTAAGGAATGGATGTATCGTGAAATATGAACATTAACGTAACGTATGTGGAGATTCGTCTACAAAATTGCAGATAGATCTTTCATACAAAGATAATACTGATGGAACAATAAAAATTTTCTGAGAAAAAATCGAACGAAACATCGAATAAGGTAACACAGAAAATCTTGCTCTGGATAACAGTCTCGATACACAATATGCATTGTGTATGTGCATGAAATATACATCTATTTTTTTGAAAATGTATTGTTCAAGCGAGAGTAAAAACTGGTTTTAAAAAATATAAAAAAGATATATAGACCAGAGACAACTTTTCAGGTTTTTTTTCTTAAAGAAAAAAATATGGAAAGAAACCTGAGCAGAAAAAAAATGAAATTCAAAACGGTGAGAATGTATCTTTCAAGATCTTTGAAAGGCTAAAAAAATCTCTTTAATTATACATGTATACGAATATGTAATATATTGATTATGTAATATATTGAATTATACATGATGTACGAATGTATCAATATATTAACCCCGATATTTAGAAGAGTGTCAAGAATATTCGTTTATATTTAAAATTTGAAGAACCGCGTAGACTCGACATGCAATATTCATATTATTACATTCCGTATCTGTAATTTGGTAGATTCGGATTTCAACGATTGTATACACGCCAGAATGATGCTCTCTCTCTCTCTCTCTCTCTCTGTATTTATTATCGAATGACGCAAACACACGAAAATGATCCTCTGCGGTTATTCATGAAAACGCAACCGCGACAATCGTCGGATTGCAGGTATCCGTTTTCTGCCGCAGAGCTGCGGCAGCCTCGAAAATCGAACCAGCCCGAAATTACAGAGACCCGTTTCAATGATCCTCGCGTTTAGCAACGTGACGCGGAAGTCTTTTGCGAAATGAAAGTATACATCGTGCAACGCGCGCGCGCGTGCACGCGAAATGCCTGTGCACGTCGCCCGTAATGCTCGCTATATACGGCGATCATCCGCAAGAAAGTATTACCGAGCTACGTGCCGCGTAAGGTCATTAAGGCCTTACGTAATTACAGTTATTACCGAGCCGCGTGTGGTATTATATGGCCTCGTTCGGGAAGCGCGCACACGCACACAGAAAACTGGAAGGAAGCCATCGCGAGCATCCGTGCGCGCCGGTATGCGCCTTCCACTCGTTTCCGCTTTCGCCGAAGGGACAGGAATGCGCGTATATATTTCCCCTCTCCTCTCTTGTCCCACCCTTCCGGAGACGAGAGAAGATGAGAGGAAAGAGAGGGGAAGAGCGAGAGAACAGCGTAGAAGGGTCGACACCGGGAATGGGATCGATAGCAGCCCAACTCGCACGTGTGCGCTCGCGCGCGCACGTCTCCCCCAGACACGTGTATGCACACGCGACCTCGCGCGCGCTTCGTTCGTGTGCGCGCGGCTATGCGCGTTAGCCTCGATCAAGGCCGTTCGTTGTTTACCCCGACGGGGTCGACGTGATTCCAATTTACTCCTCTCTGTTCCCCTCTCGGTTCTCTGAATCTTCATTCCGCTCGTCCTTCCCTTCCTCTCCTTTGATCGTCGCTCGTTCCGCCCGTTCATCGCCCGCTTTCTCTCTTCTTCCATTCTCGAAGCCACGCGCGAATATCTCTCGCGAGAAATAGATGCGTTACACTACGCCCCTTTGTGCTCCTCGTGAACTTTTGCGGTGCATAGTCGGACGGAGCCCTGATTTTATGGCCGCGCGCAACCAGTCGAAATGTTTGCTCCATTTGTGAAATCGGTCTGGTCGGAATTCCACGTTCGATCCGCTTCGAGTTTCAACTTTCAACGTGTGTGTGTGTTTGCGTTTGTGTGTGTCTTGTACTCGGAAACGTTTGACTCTGCGGGGGCTTTCCGATCAGTCAAAAAGTTTTCGAATAGTGGCTCGGTTTCGGAGCAACATTTTTGTGTGAAGAGAAACGCGCAGAGTCCTCTCTATCTTTACGTCTCTGACAATAAAAGCGCGACGTTTAAAGGCTCGATGTAAAAGGGTTATAAAACCCAAACGCACGCGCGCAGACTGCTTTTCTATTTTTTTTTTTTTCCCACTCTTTCGACAAGAATAAACTCTCTTCTTTGTGTTTTATGTAAAACGTTGGAAACGAGTTTATTACACTGCGCTCGAAAAATAATTTTATATCAAAACTACCTGTGTGTGAATTAGCAGTTAGCTTATTATAAATTATGCCGAGAATTTAGCAGGCACGAAATAATAATGTAATACACACCCAACGCGTTACATAATAATTTTTCTTGTTTTCAACTTTTTGTTTATGCGGTTTATGCACATCTCTTTATACCGATTTCCACAAACGCGACGAAACAAAGGAACGCGGCGCCATCCAGCTTCCTCTTTTATTGCCGAGAACACTTTATTTTTGCTCTTCCGATAAACATCGTGTCGCAGTTGCGATTCGATCGCGTGCGATTCGACGATTACGTCACGACGGAGCAAACAACGGGTCGCGTTTTTTCCTTCCTCGTTGCCCTCAAGGCGCGAACGAAAGGGCGGGGTGGGCAGTTTATCGATCCACGTTAAAGAGAGAGTTGTCGCGCTTCGGAGCTGCATGTGACACGACCGACAAGAGAGGCAAGGTCGCGCGCTATGCAACCCTTTCCTCCACTCCCCTCCTCCCAGTAAAAAGCGACGGTTATATCGCATCGGTCGATAGGCGATCGCGCTTGTTTCGCACTTTCATACACGTGGACGTTACCTGTATGTTGCATTCCCGGAAAACTTTCGTGCCGATAACGAAGATTAATGCGGAATCGAATTTGAATACGAGAACGGGCTCGCGTTCCGAAAAGAAATATATCTTCGTTGTTTTGTGAATTTTATAAATATTTACACAAGCGTGATAATAACTTAACAATATTTAAAAGTTAAATTTTGAAAAAGTTTGTGTATTGTCAATTTTTCTCAGATAAAGGCATTTAACTTCGTAATATTCTTCCTTTCCTCTTCTCTCTCTCTCTCTCTCTCTCTCTCTCTCTCTCTCGCTCTCTCTCTCCAAAAGCTCTCGAGATATCGGATCTCGGAATTCCTCAAGTGGGAACACCTTGCGCGCATATGCTACGCTTTATTCGAAACCTTACGCGCCGACATGTGCCATCGGCTTTTTCCTCTCAATCCACTCGAGGCACGTGGAGTTCATCACGAGAGTCGTCTTCTCGGAGCGGGATAAAATTTCAACTGAAAACGCCGTCGGGACAAGCAAAGCGCGGAGGACGCAAAAAATTCAATCGCCTGATTTGTGTTCGCTTCAACGTGTTGGGACATTTGGTAGCAGTGTGTGATACTGTATATGACATCTTAGCAGATATTCATTATATAAAAATATGGGAAACATTGCTCGGGGAAATCGGTATTGCATCTATCCGTCGAACACGCAATAAGACAGCAGATGCTCCGCGCTTTCCTCACGGATTTTTACATATATGCAGATGTCTAAAATATTTTGACCAAGCTGAAGTGTAATGATAAATTGAATTAGTCCGAAATGTCATTTTTCAAAATTTGCAATACTTATTGAGTGATTAACTAATACATGTGACTTAATGAGCGCGTGGAAAACGATGGTTCGGAGGCGTGTATGATTTTCAGTTGTAAAGAAAAATGGCTTACCTCATTCAATCTTCTAACAGCAAAAAGCGGAACAACCACGCGAGCGGCGTACGACACAGCTTCTTTTCAGCTGATTTTCGCACCTAAAAATCGTACACGCCTACGGAATCATCGTGTCTCACGCTCATTGAATGACATATATTATGTATAGTTTTCAGACACTTGTATGCATGATTTGGAAAAGGCAAAAGTGTCTACAAATATGTTTCAAAGATTCATTTTTCGATCGGACAGCTGATTTCAAGGTCGACCCGTTGGGGATTTTGATGGAATGTACTTATACATAGGTTTTTTTCGTTTTTTCAAAATGATCATCACTATCTGAGAGTTCTTTGTTCAAAATGTTTAAATCTATCTTTGGATGCTGACCGAATATTTAAAAGAACTATTAAGAAACGATATACATTGAAACCGACCTATTTATCTCTTTCGGATATTTCGGTCGATGGGAAAACGAGATGTTTTGTCGCGTCACAAATGTGGCCGAGACTACTACTTTCTTCGATTATTGTAAGTGACGCATGCAAATGCAGAATGACGTTCGCTTTCGGAAGGCAAACGCGCGCGCGCAAGTGTTTATCATTTGCAAGTAAAATGCAACGATCGACCGGAAACCGCGCGCTTTTGACGTGTGTTCACACACACATACACACATCCGGTAATCCACCTACATTCCCATATGGCGCGCCGAAATTGCATGTCCACGACATCATCGATCGCGCGGAACATATTCTCCGACAGCCATCAGTCGCTTATCAAGCCCGCAACGAGGTCATCGGCGTAACCGCTGATTTCGCTCTCGAATCACCTTCGACTCGGGACGGAACAGAAACTGGAACGCATGTCTTCGTCAATTATTATTATTGTTGTTATTATATTATTATAACTTGGAACGTTTCCCAAGAAGTGCTTCGAGCCGAAACAACCGAGCACGATCTATTCGATAATATCGGTACAAATAAAAATACTGTTACGTATGCTACAACAGTAGAAGTAGGTATAAATTGACTCTTATCTAATCGGAATTTATTAATAAGAGATTTGATATTCTTTCCTCGCGACCGGAGAGACACCAAACTATATTACAACACACACAGAGATAAAACAAGAGATTTCGGAAAAGAGTTACGCGTAGTAGTACACATTATGTGTTGTAATACTTCGTGGTTTTGTGATCGAGACGAAGATAAATGTCAAATCTCTCAATGAACTCAAGATTAGATAAGAACGGATATTATAATCCCGCACGTTTGTACGGGTGGCGCATTATCGGTAGCTCGCAATTTCGGAGCGAGAAGGTTAATTGATCGCACGGTAGCTTAATTATTCGTGAGATAACAACGCCAGCTTTATCGGGGCGGACAGATAGCGATGGAAAACACGACCGGTCGTCGTTCGTATCGAAGGCAAGGCTTAACGTGTGTGTGTGTGTGTAGGAATAGGGTCCGAGTTTGCATTTGAAATTCATCAAGATCCATTTATTCATGCGTGATATATACACGCGCGTGCATGGAAGAAACATGAGGCGGTGCCGATTGCATCCAACGACGTGTATATGGAGGTCAAACGACTATCGCGAACGATACGTCGTGGCGTGTCTCCTTGGGATCATCTTTCTCCTTCCCCTCTGCCTTTCCCTCTCTTTCCCCAGTGGTATAGGAAACGGACATTACCGAGCCGTTATCGCGGTTTTCAAGACGAGATGCAGTTACGTCACGCGCATAATCGCGAGCGAGTGAGTTAAGGCAAGAAACGTTCGCGGCGCCGTGAAATTCTTGTTTATTCCGTTAACGAGGCAATTACAAAATAACGCTCGATGTCTCGCACACGTAGACACTTACTGTACACTGTCGTCCAGAGTACATTATGCTGTACACGTGCTTTCTTTTTTTTTTCACACGTACCTACACATACTAGGACCTGTTTCCGCACTGTCCGTGCGTGTGTACAGTCGACGTGTGACTAATCGACGCGAGATATTAGTCATCCCATAATAACGAGTCGTCGTCGTCATACATCGATTCGGCGGACGTGTTTCGCGAAAGGTTGTCAACTCGGCGAAATATTCGCTGTTTTGTCAGTATGACTGCGCGGCGTCGTTAGCGCGCCGCGCGTGTCTGTTTGCTCATCTAATTTACAAATAGCGGCAGCGTGAAGGCGACGAGGCTGAAACAGTGACAAATTATCGCCACGATGCGCGGACGAGATAAGCGGATTTTTCCTCCCGCAATCTCCCGGTCCGTGAAAGCGTGTATATACTCTCGCGGTCGTCGCGCGATTGTCGTGATTAACCACCCGTTATATTCCGGCATGCAATTTGTCATACACGAGCGTGTGTACGCGCGCGTTACGCGACAATTGACCGACTCGGTAATTTTTTTTTTCCTTTTTACGCATTGCAAAACGGTCACCCGCGAATCCGCCGATCAGTACGTCTCTATTTGTTTTATTTGTTAAAAACAAAAAAATTCGTCGCAATAAATTTTTTTTTCTTTTTTTTTTGTTCGTGTCATTTACACGCACATCGGATTTACACACATCGTCGTTCTGTTACCGCTGATATATATTTTAGCGTTGCGTTTTCGCAGCTGCGAATTTAGATATCAATCTGAAGAAACGCGCAATTTTAATTGTTTCCAAGTTCTAATTGCAGCACGCCAGTCGGGCGCGCACTATCTTTTTCCCTTTAATTACTTCCTTGCCAGAAAAATAAAAAGATCGTCTTTCTAATATAACAGATCGTGGGAGTATCCTTTTCAGAGGATAGAGTTTTTTCTGTTAGAGCGTGCACTCTCGGTTACGCACGCGAATTGCGAATACGTCGGTTCTCAGATGCAATGTACCGTTGAATGCCACGGTGTAAAAAAAAAAAAAAAAAAAAAAAATTCCGGTGTCTCACTAAGCGCCGATAAGAAATTCGTGCGTTTTATCTCCCGTAGTTAGCGGTTCCACTTAGTGGAAGAGTTTTAAAAGATTAGAGTACAGAGATATAGAGCAGATATATATCCACGCGCAAACGTATGAGCACACAAATAAAATTAATAACAGTGATATCGATGCCGATCTCCGCTTCGGTGACCGATAATAATAGAAGAACCGATAAAGATTGGAATTTGATAGTTGCAGTTGCGCAAATTGTATCTTGCATTTATATCTAACAAGCGCGTCTAAAATCTGAGTAATATTTTCCTTATTATCGTTGTCGTATAAATATGGTTTACGGAGTGAAGAGAAAACAAGTAGAGATATATATATATTATATATGTATATATAAGAAAAAAGTAATAACATCTCGAAGAGAGGATTTTTCATAGCTTCATGCATATTTGACGCGTTAATTGCGCTCGAACGCGCCTATCGATAAAATATTTTTACAACGCTTATTATTTTCCAACGCTCGAAGTCTCGCTCCTCCGAGATTAAAAACGACGATGCTAACAATAGTTTGCTCGTTTAATATTTGCCAATCATAATCCGATATCTAGCGGCGAGTGAAACCATTTTTGCATTCTCGTCGCTTTTTTTTTCGTCGCACGCCCACTTAGATTTACGTCAGATAGTTATACTTTTTATCTTATATGCCGCCTTAGATTACGTCAGATGTACTTTTTTTTCCCCGTGTATCGATCACACACGTACGTATGCGCGACAACTTCGTTTTTTTATCGATGTTCGTATGAAATAGCTCAAATTAGAAACTTTACTTTTAACATTTTATTGCTCCGCTTCTTGCCGCTTTTTCAAAAAGCTGCGAATTTCCGTTTCTTGCGAAGTTTCTTTTACGCGGAGTGTCACACATTTTTCTTTCTTCTTTCCCCGTTCCGTCGCGTTCTTCCCTTCTTTCCTCGCGGTCTTTTTCCTTCTCGCGACGGCACAGATTGAATCGCGCAATTATCCGCCATGCGTAACTCTCACGTTTCTTCTCGGGTCGCGATTAAATCGTCCGCCGCGTCTACAATCGCCCGACAGACGCGATCTCAACAGTTAAAGCACCGGCCGTAGAAAACAATTTCGCCGTTACGTAATGCCGCGCATTCGGGGGGATTACAACGCGCTCATCGCACGTATCTCTCTCCGCGCGCCGCCTCCGAGGAATCCCCTTGATTTCTTTCGGTACGAGAGTCGGCAACGAGATCCACAGTTGTGTATTACGGAATTTAATATCTTCTGTACGATCGTCACTTTTAGTCAACTGTTTATGTTCATTTGTTTCTGAGCATTTTATTGCTACAACATTACAAGTAATCTGTTAACTCTCGTGCAATACTCAGATCAAGTAATTGTATTATGGTTGTGAGCCATATCACGCAGTAGCATTACGAACGATTGCCGTAGTGTACCAAAGAAATTAAAATCAATTTTACTTAGCGGAAATTTTACACGTCATTCAATTTAACGTCTTGATATTTTCGTCGAACGTTTCAAGCAAATCTTACATGTTGCGAATTTCTAAGAAAATCGAATTTTACACGGTTAAAGATAATTATGTAATGATAATTAATAATTGCATAATATCATAATTAATAATAATTACGTAATGTCTCTCTATTGTACAGCTTACACTGTCCTATTTACGATTTTCGGAAGTGATGTCTTATTATTCTGAGACCGCGGTGTGTGAAGTGTTTTGAGACACTCCGTACGTGTCTCGGCAAATAGTGTCTCGGCAAGATTGAAAAGGAATATATGCTTCCATCACACGGCCGGCGCGATAATAGCAGATAATAAGCTCCACATGATTTCATATCGGGTTTCGTGATGCAAACTCGCGGGCAACGCAAAATATGTTGTAACAAGTGTGCGCTTTATCGACGCTGCTTCGATACGCGGTTATATTTACGCAAACTGTGCAAAGAGATTCTTGAGAGAACGTTTATATTATTAATTGAACTTGTCTAGAAGTAACTCGAAGCAGAGTAAACACGACTCTTCGCAAAAACGATTCTCCCTCTCTTTCTTTTTTGCTCTTGGAGAACTGTAATTAATCCCGCATTATATTTGTCTCGCGCATGAAATATATTTGCGACTCCGGGCACACAGAGCCTGTGACATTCGTGAGAAATACGCGATTCGCGGAGTGAAACCGCGCGCGCGCGCAGGGCGAGCGATTCGTCGACGAGAGTAATCAAAACTCGCAATATCTCGGGCGTGATACGTCACGTCCGTCCTGCGTTACGTAGCGGCGTTTTCCAACAGATTGAAATTTCTCGGTATTTTTGCATCAAAACCCGATACGGCGCCACGCCACGTTAAATTTACCGCTATCGACATCGCAAATATTAGCAAGCGAAATATCAGGTCTTCCTGACCGTGCTTCGCGCGTCAAAAATTCGTCACTGAACACATCGTCTGGTCGGTGAAAAGCTCGTCTGGTAGTCAGCGGAACAAAAGTAAGTTGCTCTTAGTTTTACAGGATCATTGTAGTAGACATTTAAGTCTATTGTAATAGACATTTAAACCCAGTTTTTCTACTAGACAATAACTAGTTTTACTGGCTAGAAATAGGTAAAAAGTTTGAAACTTTTGTTTGGCCAATAAAAACTGGACAGTAAAACTAGCTTGCTTTGGCTAGTTTAAAAGTAAATAATAGTGAAACATAACTACATTATTATATAGCTACTATAGGTGTAACTCAATATGTCAATATATATATTTGTTTTTTCATCAATTTATCAGTATATCAATATATGTATTTGCTCATCAATTTATCTAAAAAAACCGTTCGTAAAATATTAATATTGTAATATTTATAATATTCGACGAGAGGATTCAACTCGCGTCGCGGGCTTCTCCGGATCAACAGCTTTAGCATCTATACGCTCCATACATTACTTTGAATATGTGTTTAATTTTTACTGTATTAACTGATAGGACAATTGACATAAAACAAAGACGGTAAATGCGATAAATATACTAATATTACGCACACGTTCGCTAAGCAACAACGAATAAATGTTGAGCAAGAACTTTCGGTAAGGTTGACGCTTAAAAAGCACAGTTTTCTCTCTCTTATGCATGAAAGTTAGATACTTTGCTAGATACTCGGTAGAATTCGTCGTAGAAATAACAAATCTACCTTACGAGATACTAACTGCATTGTGGCGGAAATTGGTAATCTCTTGGAAACACACCGGTGTCTCATTTTGATGCGGACTAGGCAACTTTAGTTCGATCAAAACTTCGCCAATAAGAGCCGCGACGCGCGCGCGCTGACCAAGTCTTCCCGTTCGCTTACAGTTTCCAGTTTCAGAACTAGCAATCCAAACCGCGCGTTATTGCCGAAGTTCGGAAGACGAAGGCCGAAAGCTCCCGGAATTTACACTTGGTTTTAGCATACTTGTCCGCTCGTGCGTCGTGTACAATTTCTCGCGAAAAAAAATCTCTACTTATGTAACTCCTTATCTCGTGTTTGGTGTCACAATTTGACTCTGTCGAGTTCTTATCTTGTATTGACACTGAACGTAACTACGTGTCACGTAAAAAAAACATACATGTCAAAACTTAACTACTTATCAGACCTGAAATTTACTTTTTACGAGCCCCGGTGATAAAGCATCTCGGCTTTAAATTTTGTTTGATTAGAAAATAAATTTAGAAAGTAAATATTATTAATTAGATGACAAATATACGTTTATATGTTTCTAAGCATTATGCTTCCTAATTAATTTGTCAATCAAATTTGAAATTTATATTTAACGATCTCCAGTGACAAGCGTCTTGATTTTAAACTTTGATTAGAAAATAAATTGCTAAATTTATTTTCTAATCAAAGTGTTTGTATCTCTAAATATTATGCTCTCATACTAATTAATTTTTGTATCAGCGAATATTAAACACGTTGAATACCGTGAGGGGTCACCGGCGCTTAACTTTTTCCAGTGACGCTGTGGAGGTCATCGGTGACGGGCGATGCCACAAGCATAACAAGCAATTCTTTTCGGCGTTTTTGACAAGTCACATAAAATTAATTCGGCATTCAACGTTAAGACAAAAATAATTCACTACAACGCTACGAATAAACACAGTTTATTCTGCGCACTACAATATTTATTAATGAACATACTTTACTGTAATCAAAAAACACGAATGAAATACCTACGACAAGTGAGTAGTAGTAGCAGATAGGAAATCTTAGCGATGGTTTAACCGCCGACAGTTCGAGGAATCGACCATAAAAAGTAGGGTCACATTCCAACTTTCCGACCGGTTGGGTGCCGCGTTAATGATCTAAAAAGAAACCGACGAGACGTTGTGTACGAAATCTAAACTAGATCTGGAACATTTAAGAGTGATCACGGAAACATTTTTAAAATTTGATTTGCTATTCAAGAAGAGAAATCTGGAATGCACGATGTGTGTAGGTTTTTTTTTGACAGATGGAAGTAAATTTAGGTAAAACCTAAAATTTTAAAAGAATTTTAAAAGATGCAGGTGATAGTGTTTGTAGAGGTTACTCCTGTAGGGCCACTAGATGTCAGATACGCAAACGAAAGTGAGTAACTCAAAAAAAATGTACGACGACTCCCGATCTAATTAGGTCGTCAGGTAAAGCGTGTACGTGTGGAATTCAACAAACAGGTCTCGCGACAGGTTACTCTTTATAAAACCGCGATGTAATCGCGAGCTCCCTCCATTATCAGTTCGTCCCAATTACGTACACATCATTCGCAATTAGACCGACGACACCCGTGGGGAAAAAGGGGTGCAGTGACTCCCCGCCGAACGGCGTTGTGCACAGCGCGCGGCGACGCGTCATTCGCCGCGAGCGAATACGAGGAAAGGAGAGATGAAACGACGAAATAAAAGGAATAAAACAAAAAGGAAAAAAAAAAAGAAGAAAGAGAAAGAACAAAAAGGAAGGAGCGTCGCTCGACGTCGGTCGACGAGGAAAAGGGAGCGGGAGAAACGCGTGTATATATGCGACGCACACGCGCGGGCACGTGTATATACGTGAATGCACGCCGAGTATTTTTTTGCGGTAAAAAGCTAGTCGTGCTTGAGTTGCCCGCTCGGTCGGTCGCCTTCGGTCACGAATAGCCGCGGGGCAGGGGGGGGAGGTACGTTGGTGGAGACGCAACGGGGGGGCGAGGAGAGCTTGACGCGGTGGGAGCCGAGAAACGACGTTCAGCCGGTTTCCGCGGTAGCGAGAGGGTGAGGCTTCGGCGAGGGGAAAGAGAGGGTGAAAGGGAGAAGTGACGAGGCGGCGGTTGATACCCTGGTGGGGTCTCGCGAATAGGTATATGTGTGTAGAACTACGCGACGCCGCGCCAGAGGGCGCGATGAGAAGTAAGATCAGAACAAACCCGATCCCCGATCCGGCGGCAGTTGAGTGGAGACGTTCGCGGTCGGTGGTCTGTTCGTCGAATAATTGTCGCGCGTTCTCGCGTAAGAGACCGTCGCGCGAGGAGAAACACTGGTAAAAAAACCGTGAGGTGTGTGTGCGTGCGTGCGTGCGTGCATTGTGTGTGCGTGTGCGTATCACGTGCAAATCAACCGCAGTTTTTCCAAAAAAAAACTGGTTTTTCTGGCCGCGACGACACGTTTCGTCAATCGTGATTACGCGATTTCCTTCTACGTTTCTGTTGTACGCGTGTCTCTTTGTATGTGTATATTGTATATATATATATATATACACACACACACATCGCTCCGATTTCAACAGTGCTCGAAAATACAGTGATTTCTCGTTTACACGCCAGTGTGTCCAAGCGGATTATATCAAACGACAACGACCGGGATAACTTGTGTGTCTGCCGCTCTCAACGCGAAGCAAAAAAAGGAATACCGTGAAAATTTGGTTGGAGTAGCGTCGAAATATTACAGTGCAAATTTGTGTTGACGTGAACGGGAGGGAAAAGAAAAATGACACGACGTATTATTGCGCCGAACGAATAGAGCTTGGGGCGGAGAGTTATCGTCTTCGGGCAATTCCGCGAATTCTCTACCCGTGCCACCTTTGGACCGCGCTTCGACCGTTCGCTCTTTAGGCGAACGCCATTGTCCAGCGCGCGGAGGTCGCGGACACAACGGAGACAGTGTATGTGCGTTTGTTTGTGCGAGTCTGTGCCGCGCCGACGAGAGGTTTTTCCCTGTTTCGGATGTTAAATATACATCGGACTGATATTTGTCGCGATTGCCCGTGATTTACGACGCGTGGGCGATACCATTTAACCGTCGCGTCATTATCATTCTCCGTTATCGTCGTCGATTATTTTTTTGTCCGGCGAACGTTCGATTATCGAGCTTGAGCTCGAAGGAATATACACGCAAACGGAAAAAACGAAGAATCTACTGGTTGTTGTCCCGTCAACGAGAAGAAAGATAGGGGAAAAAAAGCAGGCACAGCAAGATCGAAACCATTGTCTGTCGCGGTCGACTAACACTAACGACTGGCGGCCCGCTTCGTAGGCGCTCGGCAATTTCCGTGAGCGATCGCAGTCGCGTATAAGCGCTCTCCTATACACGCCTGTGTATCTCCCGGTATATTCGCGGAACGTCGACCGGCGATCTGTCGCTACGTAGTTCGCGACGAAGCCGTCGCTCCGTTCGGTATCTCGTTTCCTCAGTGCGTTACGATATTTACTGGAATTGATAATTGGGTTCAAAAAGCGAAAAAGTTAAAATTGATTGGTGTTAACGGCGCCGAGTATCCGCCGTACTTGGTGAAAGTGCTCCGATACGTTCGAACAAAGGATCGTGCGAGTGTTACGCGCGGATAGTAATCGTCACACGACCGACGGGAAGGGGATTGACGACGGATTCGATCGCGGGAATAATCTCTCGCGACCGACCTCGTTCCGCGTCGTGGGAGATGAGCGTCGCGATCGCATCTTCTGCGATGAGCGGACCGCGCGCGACGCAGGGGAACACGTCAACGGTGAACGACCGTAAGAGAGTATCAGTGACGGGATATCACGAGAAAGCAGCGACAACAGTATGGTGTTAGGAGGCGCGGCAATGGCGGTCCTTCCGGTAAGCCCGCAAACGGCCACGCAGGGTACGCCGCATCATCACTTACCGCATCATCATCACAGCAATAATACGCATCACAACAGCCACCACGTACATCAGACGGGACAAACGTTACTCGCGGCCGCCACGGCTGCAGTCGGTGGCGGCGGCAACAGCGGCGGCGGTGGCGGCGGTGGTGGTGGTGCAGGCGCATCCGGAGCCACGCAGGCTCAGCAGCAGCTGCTCTTTCAGCCGTATCTGATACCGCAAGCCGGCTCGCCCTCCTCCCAGCAGCCGGGCTTTCAGCAACAGCATCATCACCACCACCACCACCATCAGCAACAACAACAGCAGCAGCAGCAGCAGCAGCAGCAGCAGCAGCAGCAACCGCCCTCGCAGCCTCATCACCATCACCACCACCATCACCAACCCGTGCCGGGAAGCGCCTTTCGGAGCAATCAAGAAGTCGGAAACGCGTTAGTTCTGTAAGTCTTGCGATTTCATGTCACTACAGTTTCCTTGCTTCCTCTCGAATGAGGAGGAAAGGGGAGAAAGAGTTTATTTATCTTGTAGAGAAAGTCTGTCAAAACTTTAACAATGATAACGAACGGAAGAAACAAGTGAGCAGAAAAGAGGGAAGGGGGGGGGAGAGCTATGCGTCGCTACGCGACGAGAAGTGCAGGTGCAATCGTGGCCGTCAAGGTTGACTGGCTTTGTGCGCGCGAGCGCGTGTCGAGACGTGGAATACATGCACGCTGAAATTCCGCGAACTAGCGTTATCCTCTCGTGGATTCTTCGAAGGCGACGCTCGCGTGGGAACTCGAGTGTACGAATCTCGAGACTGGGATGATGCTGCAATAGCGTCTTCCGGAATGAAAGTTGAATAACCACACTCTCAGCAACTTTAAACATACTACTTGATTTAATACGCTTGATTCAAATAACTTACTTAACGTATCTCGTATATACAAACATGTTTCGTATTATTGAACATATGAAACGTTCAATCAAGTTTTAAATTTCTTGAAGTACAATTTATATTTTAATGTTGCATGATTATTGTGTAAATTATTCACTACGTTAAATCTCTCATTAGGAAATTTCTTAGGTTACTTAGCGAAGCGCATAATGTTACAAAATTTTATATACTTTATTTTTTTTTTTTTTTTTTTTTTTTTTTTTTTTTTTTTTTTGTTTCGTCGCGCCTTCACGGCTGATCGCGCGGAAGTGGACCGATTGTGGGAACCGTCCGTGATTCGCCGATCCCTCTCTCCCGGCCCTTCGTCGAAGATGATTTACGGAGCAACGGGGATTCGGAGCGGATTCGCCGCCGGTAGCGTGAATCGTGACTATCGTGCCGCGCGAGCGCACGTACACATATACACGCAAGCACACACTCGCACACGATGATAGACGAACACACGGCGATTATAGCGATCGAGAAACGGCGACGCGCATATGCATATGCATGCTGCGCGGTGCTGCAGGTGTTCGGCCAGCGGCGAGGCACCAATTTGTCATGTCGGCTCGAAAATAGAGCGCCCGCGTTCCGCCCGCGGCGCCGATTAACTCGCGCGCGAGAGCTGAGATGCGCGGAATTAGAGCGGCGTAGAGTAAACACAGTGCATGTGTAATAATCGGTAAATCACAATGGCGCGAGGCGTCGTCGCGGAAAAACAAAAAGAAACTATTACGACACGTTCGGTTTACAAAACGCGTTGACGAGCTTTTATATATATATATATATATATGCTTGCATTTTAATGCGCCGCGTTTCTTGCTCGGAGGTAAATGACCGTAAATCGGAAAATATCTGTAACAGATACCTTCGACGAGATTCTCTTTGTATTTGTTCCTGTTTTTATCGAACTTTGATCGTATACACTGGACGCGAGACAAAAAGAAAAATTAAACTACACTCTTGCTTACTTCGGTTGTCACGTTTGTAGAATGCGATGCGTAATTGCGCTTGTTTTTGTACATAGCATTTTAAATGTAATGTCGAGACTTTGTAGCAAAAACTCTGATATTTGATACGTATCGGTTTTCCGAACAGTAATGTACCGTGACTGACTTTGCGGAAATTAGTTGTTGACTTTACATTAGTCACGCGTAGTGAATTGTGTTACAGCAGGTATTCTTTTCTAATTCGAGAACATAAGAAGACAACAAGTGCGTCGAAAGGAACACAGAGAAAGACACATTAGCAGTGACCTTTTTTTCTGATTATTGTGTGTGTACGAATCGTCAAAAGTCTACCGAAAAAAAAGTCTACCTTATTTCCGTGACATTTAAAATTGTCAAGTTATTTTGAAACGTAATGTTTTGCAGTCTCGTTTCATTATCGTAATTTAAATATCGTAATTTAAATATCGTTGTACTATTTTGATAATTTTATCTGGAATAATTTAACTTTTCTTATCGCGACTTTATTTTTAGAAAAAGATTTTCACGTAAAATGCTTTCATTATCGATAGATCAATTAGAAGTTTATGAAAATATATTGGATAGATAAGTACTAATATAAAAACAAGTATAATTGCGAACCCCACACAAGGTCACCTTATACACCGTTTATCGCACCGAAGTCTTATAAACTGTGCACTCAATTTGTTTACACGTTACGTCATCCACATACGGGCATTAAAGTAGATAGAAGAGATTAGCGAACGTGCGATTACTCACACGATTCAGGATTCGATAATTCGACCGCAAATAAGGCGCGCGCGAGAGAGAGGAAGAGAAAGACGAGGCCTGTTTGCAAACAGGTTTGGTCCGTGCGACATTGCGGACTGTGGGGGTTGCGTAACATTCCGGACGCGACGTCTTTCATTTCGCGATCTACGATCCAATCCGCCGCGTTGCCCGCCATACGTCATCCGCTTGCAATTAAAACGGAATCTGTTGCATCCACGCGCAACTGCAAATATTTCGACTCTCCGAGCACAGGCCCGGAACGAAGCGAGTATGTTTTTCTTTTCTTCTCTACCGCGGAAATCCCCATGATTCCGTGTACACGTCGTGCGCGCGGTCGGTGCGCGTGAAATTTGCATCACCGTTTTATATCGCGCGCGAGTGAACAGCATATTCCAAAGTTTCTTCGATAAAAATCAAAGATGACTTTTTTTTTTCACATGCATTTCTGCGTGTAATCGCTTCAAAAAATATATTTTTTCAGAGATATTAAATATCCTTATCTCTTCTCCGAGATCGCTCGATTATGTTTACTTGCGACACGCGAACAAAATTCGCGATTTCGCGAAGATTTCCAAAGTGGACTGTAGATATTTGGCAAATTGCGAAATTCGTGTGCTTTGCGTACTTTGTGAGAGGGTGAGATATATATATTATATCTCGGCACTTCGAGTAGAGAGAGAACATCACGTGATTTAAAAATGGATCAGCGTCAGATAAACGCGGGAACCGGGAGCCTGCGACCGGTCGAGAGGGAGATTTGCGTTTCAAATATCAATTCGTGTACCGAGCGTATAAAGAGCGCGCGGTTAGGGAGAGTCCGAGAGCCGTTTGCGGCGGTAGTTTGTTTCGAGAAATTCACTGACCGCACTTGCTCGAGCGTGGCGTAACAGAAACTCGAATCGGGAGGGGTTGTCGATCGTTAAGATAGGCTCCGGTTGTAAAACATATATATATATATATATATATATCTCTTTCTCTCCGTCGGAACGAATCTCAGCCGGTAATCGATCGGAACGATACTCGGCGACCCTGAACCGGAACATGGGAGAAAACGTTTGATAGGCGAGCAATGGAGTGAAACTCGCTCAACCGGGCACGGTTAATTAGTCACCTTTCGTTTTCGAGCCGGCAGATCTTTCGATCGACGGCGCCGCGTGCAATCCTGTCTTGAATTTTAGTTTCGCGTGTATTCGCGTGTGTGCGATCACTTGTTTTTGATTTTTCGAAGTGTACGTTATTGCATCCGCAATAGATCTGAAATTGTGACGATACGCACTTTAATTTTTGCTAGTAAATATCGGAGTTGCATCTGCAGATATAAAAAATATAAGCGACTCACTGTTATCCAATTTTCTCTAGTACCGATGACGCATGGCGCAAGCTCGCCTTTTAAATTTTCAATAATAACCTGTCACTTATCGTAATAAGATATCAGGTAAAATTCTTGGATACGAGTAACGGCACATTTACGTCGCACGAGACGCAGTAAGGTACATAGTTATCACGTCGTGAATGTGGTTTAGAAGGTCACACACTGAGGTGAGAAAAAATTTAGACACGCAGTTCTACTATTTTTTTTGGTGACTAAATAACTTTGTCGAAATAACAAACACGTAAAATTAATAATTGAGCGTTTAAGGTCAATTACTTGTGGTTTGTTTTTTGTAAATTGAAGATAAAACGGAAAAGTCTTTTTCAATAATGGACGTTTCTTAACGAGATGCAAATATGTTTTTACGTGTCATCCTGGTATCTCTGTTATTCAACGGACAAGATAATTTTTATTATCTTTTCTTCGGAATTCGACGATTGGGTCACAGTTTTTGTCTTCTCGGTTTTATCTTGAAATCCGGTCATATTCTTCTTTGGATTTTACAAGATTCCTTGAATTGTGTTCAGACGTCTTCAAGTAGACAGAAAGTTTCTTTTCGAATATCCGTAATAAGGATCAGTCAATATCAGACATAAAATACCACATGCGAATAGAGCAGGCTATATTACAACAATACGGTTGACCGTGCAAAAGACGCGCAACAGTGCAGAAAAAAATGCGAAGATAAAAAAAAAAAGAGTAAATTACGCATCACAGAAAAAAAATCTTGCTCTAATTTACGAGTTTGAATTTAAATAGCCGCGGAAAGAAAAAACTACATTCTTCAATGCGTAACGTGCGTGTCTCAGCGTCTTTATTATTTATGGAATTTCTGTTGTCCTTGTCTTAACAGGTAGTTACATTTCGCTATGCAACGGCGATAAAAAGTTACAAGAGTAAGGAAAAAAACACGATAACGATGTAAAAGAAGAAAAATGAGAGATAAATTATACATTATCACAGGAATTATTACTCTATGAAAGTTTTTTATCGCAACTTTTATCGAACCATTAAAGCGGGCGCGCTAATTTTTGAGTAACTTGAAAAAATATGTTTCCACACAAATTTAAAGAAATAAATAACCAAACAGATAACGAGAAATATTCTTAGATTTGTTTTATCTTTGCCACACGAATTTTCGAATATATAGAATTTTGTTTGGTCGTAAGTGCACAAAATGCTCACAGCACATTGTTTGTTCGGTAGCCGGTTCGACCGCTGTCAAAGTTTACGCAACATACGAGACTGTATTAAAATTCGCCGAGTAAGTCATGCACGAAAAACAGAAAAGACATCTTCGAGAAGACATTTCGTTTTTCACAAACGTAGAATCACGCGTTTGCTTGAAACACGGCGGACCGACGCGAAGTCGGCAAAGTAGACACTCAGCAAATTCTTTCGTCACAGAATGGCGGAATGCTCTTTCTGCAAATCATTCGCATGCTCGAGAGTACTTGTACTCCGGAGAAACACAACCGTCGTTAACAAATACACCTGTATTATTAGACTCGTACGTATCTCTCAAAACTTTTCATTTTGTCTTTTTGTTTTTATGTTAACATTTTTCTTTTTATAAATGTTTCGCATATATTATCGCGGTTTCTTTACACGAAATCTCGCGGCGGCAAGTCAAATTATAATATTCATTATCATTCGCTTTACGAAATTTAAATACACTTTTATTCATTCTTCCGTCCCGCAGTAATTTAGTCGTGAAGAATGCTGAACAGTCATGTTAATAAACTTTATTATCATCTTTTGTTTACGTGGTAGCTTTGTTTGAGAAAAAATAAAAGTTTCTCTTGTTTTCTTTCGCGTCATCCGTTACAGAAACGACAAAATAAAATCGGCAGCAAGACAATGATTACGTTAGTTCTCAAAACATGTTGTATGACTCATGGCATCTATGATATTCGAAGGTCGGCGATGCGTGATACGATCGTGTCGATACTCTGATGCCGATTTTTCGCTCTCTTTTTCTCTCTCTCTCTCTCTCTCTCTTTGCGCTCTTAAAAAATACCGCGTTTATTTTCGTTTGCTCGCAGAAGCTCGCGCAAGCGAAAACATTTTGCTCGCTCTCTGCATAAATCCTCACGAGCGTTCATATATACGTTTCGACGAGCGCAACGCGCAGGATTGATGACAACGCGCATGCTTGCGTGCGATCCGAATCGGAGAGAGAATTCTTCGACCGACGCATCAGCTGATTTTTGGCAATTTGTTCTTGCGAAGTAACTCCATTATTTTTTCACACGTGTTTTGACATACACTTGAGTGTTGTGAACCAAAAACGATAATGGTTTTCAATATGACGCACAGTCGGGACGCGGGAGCGTCTGGCGCGATGAATGTCGAAGTTATTTTTAAAATCTGTAGATTTCCACGAATCTATAAGCGTCTTACCGAAATTTATGGTTGAGGGAGATATTAGGATTGATTATATACCGCTGTCGTAAACTATCGAAAGTTTTTGATCCTTTCATTGCAGAAATATTCCACATTATTTTAATGTTGACTATCACGACTGTTTCTAAAACAATATTGACTCAGACATTCCAGAAGAATTTCAAAAGGAACCCGTTTGTTAGGGACAAAATCGGCCACCCTGTATACTCGGATCGGTCTTTGTGGTTAGTTTTCCTTTTCGATTTGCGGCTCTTTCCCTCTCCCTCTCGCATCTCTTTCTCTCTCTCTCTTCCTTTTGCTCCTTCTCCCGTTTCTCTCGAGAGCCAGCGCTGAATCATAACCGCAAATATCTTCCACCGGTAACTGGCTTCGCCGGTCTCTTCGAGCTCTCTCGATGGAAACGGTGAGGAAAATCGACGCGGGAAATCGTTAACCTTTAAAGGACGGGTGTATAATTTTATCGGATTAGTCGGTACAAGTTCCCAACCTGGTAGGTGGTCGATATTTCGACCACCCCCGTCCTCTAAAGGTTAAGAAAAGAGAGCAACGGTAAAAGAGATGGCGCGACACGGCGGAGAAAGAGAAGCGAAAAAGAGAGAGAAAGAGAGTGAGAGAGATTCTGTTCCTCTCCCATATATTTTGCAACGACGATGTTGCACTCGGCCGAGGCCACGATCTAGGTCAATAGAGAGCTCAGGTTTCTCTCTTCTCGCCGGCAATTCAGCGCGTTCCGGATCGGAGAGAGACTGCGCACGCAAAATTGCGTCTACATGATCCATCCGCGCGCGAATGGATTCTCTAGGCAATAAATGTAACACAACACCGACTCGTTGAAAGTGATACTTGAGCGATATCGTTAAAAAACGAATATTATTAAAGAGTATTTATAACTTGTGAATATTTTATTACGGTATGTATCACAAAATGATCGAGGTAAAAGTGAATTGCTCTCGAAAATGCATTTACGTTACAAAAACGCGTTACAACAGAAGAAATTGTTACAGATAAAACGACCACAGAGAGATCAGTTTTGATTTCAATCAATGATGATTTCAGACATTGCCAATAAATAAGCACATTGAGAACGGTTGTTTCCACTCGCGCAGTTACACGTGAGAAAAAGAGAAACATATATGTGTGTGTGTGTGTGTCTGCCTCATTAAAAATTACATTACAGACATCTCATATATACTCTTTCTCAATTGTTTAATATTCATGCGAATGCAAATATATAATAGCGTGTTATTTAAAGACTTTTTATCATACTTTGCGCAGAAGAAATAAATGATCTGAGAAAAAAGACATTTCGATTGCAAGATTAATTGTGCGAGAAGTCGAGTTATTTTGCGCGCGATTAATCGCTCTTAAACTCTAGTGATCCGATAATAATTATATTCCGCCGCTACACTTCCGCAGTGCGCGCGAGAGTTCATTCTGGTTATCGAACGCGTGACTTCAGTCCGAAGGTCGACGTATTCGCGTCGAGAGTGGTATATATCTCTTTCGAGTGAAGTGACTGTATACATATCTTCTGTTCTTTTTTCTCTCTCTCTCTCTCTCTTTTTATTTGCATTCCGCACATTCGCTCTTCTCCGTTAAAAATCAGCAATGTCGACTATTCCACGGTTTATCTTATCGGTATTACACGCACAACGTGCGTTATCAGTGGCAATAGAGAGAGAGAGAGAGAGAGAGTGAGGGGTGGGGAGGAGGAAAGGGGCAACAGTCCAACGCGCGTATCGTTATCACGCGCGTTTGTCACCGTCGCTCTCTCCGTGCATATTCTTCGTATATTCTCTTTACCCTTCGGCTGTGCATCTGCGCGCGCCGGTTATCTGCGATACGCAATTGCGGAAATAGTTGCGCGAGAAACCAGTTCGTGATCGCGCTCACAAAAGAGTGCGTAAGAGAGAATTTTCCAATAGAAAAAACCCGATAACCGCCACGTAATACTGTGCGCAGATCGCCGTGGGGAACGCGCCTTTTTTTTTTTTTTTTTTTGTATCGTATACGCAAAACGAATTTCACTTTGTTAAAGCGCGCGTCGAGATATTTCGTGACTACTGTCGTAATTTCACGATGTTGCGCGCGCGCATATCTCACCAATGAGAACAAAAAGAAAACACGTACGTTTAGAAAAACATCAGCGGAAGGGTTGAATATCAGTTAAATACGCGCCAAACTCGCGCGCCGAAGTTTTGTGCGCCAGTCATTTGTCGATTGTGCGATTGATCCGTCTAGTCCCGATTGAGAACGACCATTGTGTAATCGTACGCGTTGTAGAGAACGTGATAAATATCTGACTCGTTTGAAACGCGCCACAGCGCGGTACGAACGAGAGATGGTATGACATCGTATGAGTCATCGATAACTCTTTTCCTCGCGCGCGCATGTAATGTGCCCTCGCTTTGTTTCTGTCAATAATCGACTAGAAATAAAAAAATCAAACACGGCGATTTGAAAATTTATTTTTTGTGTGTGCTCTCGAATATATAAGCGTGTCAAGTACCACCTTCCACAACGCCTTTTATTCGCGTGGTAATGTAATCCCCGAGATAACGCGATAAATAACAAGTGCACAAATACTTCGTTACAACAGGCTATAGATAACGATATTTCGAATTACCAAAATAACTTCGTTGTATCGCACGTAGCTATGTACATACTTTCCGAGATTAATTCCCCTCGTTGTTATAGGTACGTTGCGTTACTATACACACAGGCACACGCGTCTGTACATGTATACGTGATGATATTAATTGCATTGTGTCGCGCACCGAGCACGACCTCATTAATAATGTCCGCGCGGGGAATATCGCTGAAACGCGCGCGCGAAGTCGATTCTCTCTCCCACGTTTATTATTTGCCTCGCCCCGCGCTTGGCTATTGATTGGCCTGGTGTGGTTTTCCTGGCCTCGGTCGCGGACAAAAGCGCGCGCGATTTATACAACGGCCAGCCAAAACGGCGGCGAGGTAAAACGTTGGATTGCGCGGAATTCGTGGAAGAGAGAACGGAGACGGAGGAGAGTCTTCGCGGTTTTTTCTCTCTCTCTCTCTCTCTCTCTCTCTCCGTCGCGGAGAGTTGGCGACGATCCTAGCTGGCTCCGGACGCGTGTAAACGGGGGCGAAGTAATCCCGCATTCGGAGAATATCACGTGAGAGAGCGGGAGGAAGAGAGACATTTATTATCCCCATTCCGCCGGTGTGTCTCTTCAATCATTTCCACCTAACGATTCCAATCGCGTGTGCGCACTATATGTGCCTCAGGTAAAAACAAATTTATACATTCACGTGTTTGGGAAATATTCTTTCTCTTTGGCGCGCATCATTTCGATGATGAATTTCACGAACGTTAATAACGAAAGAGACGAATGATTTCTAAATTACAAATTCATTTTGCGCGTACGAAATGTACATTGTGTGTGTGTGTGTGTTACGCACTTATTTAACTTTTTGATTGCAAAACAATATCGGTGAAACATTAAACGGAAATGGAATTTATACCACATTTAACATTTATATTAATTGCAAAATACTCAGCACTCTGCCGTCGTCATTCACCGAAAGGTCATTGTGAGTTCGTCATATTTACGACTCTCTGTGTCATTATCGCTTCTATTAATCATTCGAACGCGCTAAAGAAATATTCATGCGATATTTGCATTGAAATCTTGTTTCCACGTGTCGAAAGTTACACGCGTCGAACAAAGCTGACGCCGCGAATTGTATGTATACATTCGGAAAGTACGTCAGTATATTGACGAAGCGAGAATGTTTATTGTAATTCGCGTATCTTGTTTTTCTTCTTGTGCCGCGACGTGTTTATACATGCTCTCTGTATCTCTGTGTCTAAGCATCTCAGACATTTCATTGTTTTGGACTGCACATTTATCTACACTTACGCAATAAAGTTTTTCTCGGTGAATTCTCGTAATTTGCAAATTATTTTCACTTTTGATATTTGGGTCATGTGTGAAAATGCGCCAACTTCTCGGGACGAGAGAAAGAGCCCCGCCGCCGTTGTCGGCGACGTCGTCGTCTTATCGACGACCTCGAGTTCATCTTGTGAAAGAGCGTTTACCCTCGAGAGCGAGAAACGGTTCGTTAAGCGAAAAGCAAGTATTTTATCCGCGTAGTTTATCTGCGTGCTATTGACTTGTTTTTTTTCTTTTTTTCTTTTTCTTTGTTTTTTTTTTTATTAAATTCTGCCTTCACACGCGGTTATTTCGAAGCGTGCGCGCGATAATCGCTATTTCGAGAACTGCAATATAAGCGGTGCGGCAGAACGGAAATACACGAAGAGAAGAAATCAAAGTTGTCATAGATTTAAATAACATATCTCGCTACATTTATACGAAATGAATTTTACATTATTGGAATTTATATTTATATAAATTTTAAAGTGTGATTCTCTCGCGCGCGAGCTTAGTCTTTAAATTTGTCTTGGATTTTGAAGAGGGAGAGATTCTTGGAGAAACGTTCATCAACCCGATGACCTCTTCCTCCTCCTCGATTGTTCCGTGCGAATCGCGTCTATTTTGAGTGCTTGTGTATGTTCTTACGCAAGTGAATTTGCGTAGCCAAAGACGCGAGAGTCACGAAGGTAATAAGGAATTTACCACGTCATTCTTGTTTCGGCACGTCTTAATTCGCGATTTGGACGTACGTCTTGGCAAAACGTGTCCCACTTGTATGCATAAACATTACTTTTGACGTTTTGATAGCGGCGCGATATTTTCGTACAATCCGCGCGCCGAAATAGAGACAACCGGCAATTTACAACGCCAATTAATTTTGTCGATGCTCTAAATAACACGTGTTGAAATTTATCAGCTGTTTAATTTCGATTATTTTACGCGAAATGTTGTATGCGAATCAAGAACATTTTATTTTCGTGTGTGCAAACCGCGTATTAAATTCTGTCAAGACATGCGCGTTTAAAATACGCACGAATATGACACAGAAAGCAAATATTTGACGTTAAACAATGGAGACAACAAGCTATTTTCCCGCAACAATACGCAGAATTATGCTTGACGTTTGCGTTACTTCTCCATCTCTCTTCAAAATATTATTTTACCGTCGCAACGATGCGCTTTTCCTGACACAAGTGAATTTTATTCGACATATTTTTTCGCGCAATAATTTCCGGAATAAACAAATTACACGCCCTATTTGCACGATCGTTTTGCCATCTTAGTGCCGACGGATAGATCGTGTGTGTTTTTAACGCTCAATGAATTCACTCTGACTTGCAAATACTGCTCGTTCCCTTTGATATCGTAAACAATTCGGACGCAGGTTTCCTTTCCGCATTGATAAACGAATAACAACACAGCACGGGAATAAACATTCGTCCGTCGTACATCTGCACACAATGAATCTCTCTATCGGCCGCGCGGAAACGAAGGCGGTCTCGATTAATTCTTTTTTTTTCTCCGCGTGGAGACGGAAAGCGAACACAGTGCCTCGTTACTCCGTTGCAATTTCTCGCATAATGCGTTCTATGCTGCGACTGGACGAGCGCCAAGTGCATGTTTACGGAAATCTCGCGAGGTCAGGAAAGGCAAGGGGAGATGCGCGCACAAGAGAGAGACGGGCGGAGAAGACGACTGGTTTATTTGCAGACGGAGACAAAAGAGAATCGCGGGTCTGTCCCGCGTAGGAGTTATAAATGGCGGTTTGTTTATGGAAACGAGAAATAGCGTGCCGATGATGCAAAAGGAGGAGGGGAACACGCGCTTGCGAAAGTGGGAAATCTCGATTATGTAGTCCCGACGTGGCGGCGGCGGCGACGGCGATATTTCGTCGAATCCGCTTGTTTTGACGTTACGCTGTTTCGAATGATGATAACGATGATGATAATGAGCGCAAAATTTTGCGCGCATTAAGGTTATCGAGTCTTACGACATTCGTTGCCTCATTGGAAAGCGTGACACAATTCGATCTCTCGATAGTGCGCAAATACATACAATATGTGATACGCGTCTTGCGAGAAAAAAAATACAGTTTCGTAATATTACGCTTGTTTGCATTTAATACTCGGATAATGAGAAAAATACAGTTTATTCCGAGAAAAATACAGTTTGACTCAATAGAGTTGTTATTAATGCAATGTGAACGTAATAACGGTATATCACTCAAATAATTATCGGCAACAATTGCAAAAGAAAAATATTTATGTACAATTGCCTGTTAAACTATCTGATGCAAAAGGATTTGATAGCATTATCTCCTTTTCATTCTTTTTTTCTATATATATTCTTTCCGGTGCATCATCGATATAAATTTTTTTTACAGAGAGATATTTGCTTCAGCAAAATTGTTAAGTTTCTCCGATATCTTTTTGTTTGGTTTTTTTTTTTTTTTTATCTTTGTCTAGCATCCGATATTAGAATGACTCTCTGGAAGCTACTTTGGTTCCGCATGATGTCGTAAACCAGTTCGACTTGGTTAATACATGCTTGGCTATTTTTGAAGTCCGCTTTCTGTCGCGTTCGCGTCTACGATCAATAGTTGGAAGCTGCCAGAGAACTAAAATTCTGTCTGTAATTTCCGCGGTATAATTTTCGAACGAGTTCGGTAACCCGGCCGTTTGTCGTTCTTCTTCCCTTGATCTTTGCTCGCGCTGCAGCAAGTGATTTACCGTATCGTCGTCTTTTGCCTTCCCCACCGCTAATTATATTTCAAGCGGCGAGAGAAGAATATGCGTGTCTCTTTCTTTCTTTCTTGCATCTGAATAAAACACGCATAGCGCGCGTTGACTCCGTTCCAAAGTAATCTGGAGCAAATCCCAGGAAGCAAGAATGAGGAAGTATCTTTATTATCTTTTTTTTTTTCGGATAACTCTAGACACCGTTTTCCAATAATCAGATATTTCGAATGTATCGTTAATCGTAACAACGCTAACTTTCACAATTTCTACAATTTCTCCTTTATATATTATTCCATTCTCTTCATTATTAAAAAAAAATAATAAAAATTGTTCATGTACTCATGTTAGATTAATTTCTACCAGAGCTTATTAATATTTGTAAATACCATTGAATTACTAATGAAGAAGTGTGTGCTTGTTTATTCACGGTTAGTAGAGATCTCATTGAATTACAAATTTCACAACTACAGTTTTATTATAGAACAAAGATATTATCTGGGTTTTGTGTTTCTGGTTATAAATTTTCCGTCGGTTTATTCCGGCAAATTCCATTAGTAGAAGATCAATTATTAATAAAGATAGAGTTTATTCGCGGTAATGAAGTTCTTTCTCATTTCACAATTATTGTAATTTCATCACAAAATGAGAGTCTGTTTATCTGTTCTTGCTTTTGGATAATTATTCTCTATCTTGTTATTTCTCATAAATTTCAATAGAGAATTATTATTATTTGTGACGATGATGACTCGTTTTTATCCAGTTTTTTGCGAAGAATATTCTTCCTTATTTTCAGACTTTGTTTTTTCTCTCTCTCTAGAATTATGTGTATAATATTTAGTAAAGAAAGAAAAACACGTGCATATAATCGTTTGTATCTCAACTTTGTTATAGGTCGCAACTTTGTTACAAACGCGCTCGTAGAACTTGTCAAGAAATTCAACTTCTTGTTACACAAGCTTGCGTATTTGATATAAGTGCAGTCTGCTCAGGTTACTGTTACCACGTCTCAAAATACCGATGTTCTATTCAGCCCTTCCAGGTCAATTTTCCTCTTCTCGAGAACGTCCCCGAAATTGTCCCTCGTGTAAGAAGACGTTCTGAATGTTAAAATTCCGTCCCGCACCGAAGATCTTATTAAAACTTCACCTTCGTGTTTTCTATCTTGAATAATAATAAGCGAAAAGAGAGAGACGGTTCTCAGCGAAGATCCCCGCCTACAAGGCACGCTGACTGAATCTATTGTGTTTCTTTAAAAACCTTTTATTCCTGTGCTCTTCTATAGAAAAGAAAGAGCTTCCTGATCGTCCTATCTGCTCGGAAGAGGAAAGTTGAGCCTGACAGTGTAAAGCCCAACATAACCCGGGAATTCGCCAAGCATCAGTGTAGTTTCCTGTACTCGCGCACCGCCTACAGCCGGGCTGTATGACTATCGACCTAACTTATGCATGTGATAGTTAAGAACCCCCGTGCCCGGTGAACATTTGCGTCACCAACTTGGGGAGAGAGCCCTTTTGCTCAGCGACCTTACACAGGCGAGGCGAGACTTACCCACCCCCGGTGATCCGACCCCAATCAGCCATCTGATAAGCAACGAGATCTCGTTATTATTTTGTTTTTTATCTTAAGGTTCTGTATTTTTCCGATCAGTTATGTATGTTGTAAAAAGTAAGATACGCAATGATTAACTTGTCTGAACTTCTTTTATATATTATATATATATATGTTTGATATATATGTATATGTCATTTATATATAACATATATATATTTGATAAATCAGAGTGTTATCTCTTAATTCTCTCAACAATGTGCGCGACGATGAGATATTAAGATAAATTTGATCTCATCAGACAATATTCATCGTAATCCATTTTTTTTTTTTTTTATTACGTTTTTTATTACGTTAGCTTAAGAGTGCTGACAACTGTCAGCAATTCGGAATCGGAGAATAGATACGCGCGTGGTCGAATTATCCAATTTGAATTCACCCGTCGAGCCATTATTCCGAGTATGTCGAAAAGCACCCTCGAATCGATCAACCATACCGACCCTCGGAAGCCGCTCCCTCGCGCGAGCATTCGACCTTTCGTGGCTGGGTTTCCCTCACGGATTTATTGATCGCTCTTTAAGCTTTCCGCTTCGATGTCGGCGATGCAACGTGCGCGCGCGCGCGCACGCACGCACGCACGCACGCACGCACGCACGCACGCACACACAACACACAAAAACACACACACACACACACATACATATATATATATATATGTACTACGCACAAACATGCACCCTCGGGTTTGCGTAATATAAACGCAGTCTTTCATTTCCCAGTCTTTCTTCTGCATGCAGTGCCGTTCGAAAACGATCGTAAAACATTATTTCTCGACGTGAAACTTCCTCGGATTAAAGCGACTCGAAGAGAATCTTCTCTCTTTCTCTTTTCTCCCGACTGTAGGCAGAGCGCGTAAATAATTTTCGAGCGAGCCAGCTGCGGCAATTTACAAGGGGCATTCACCGTGTAGTGGTCACTATTTCATGCGGTACTTACTGCACACTCATAAACACAGTAAGATATATATTGTATATACATATACAATATGTATATGTATGTGTCTCAAGTGTTGTCTCAAGAAAGTTAGATCCTCTATCGGATGCGAAAAGTTTCGATATTTGAATAATAAGAAGAGCAATATATACATATGAAGAAGAGAGCAAGAAAGAAAAGAGAGAAGATAAAAAACAGTCAACGGAAAAACTTGTCAACAAGAGAAGGAAGAAGATCGAAATTCACAACTTTTTTGAACTACAAGAGATTCGGGATGTGGCCAGAGAAACCCTCAAGTCGCATTACCTTATTCATCGAAATAACGACCGACATATTCTTCGGGAAATTACTTGCGTCTTGAAATTACTACCGTCTCTCTGATTGCGCGGACCGGGTTATGATGTTCAGCTACCCAGTAATTGACGAGAAATCATCGGTTAGACGACGAACCGCACGGCAGACATGCATTCTAGCGAACGAGGACTCAGAAAGAAGAGACATAATGATCATCAACTCGACGGAGAACGACCGGAGACACTTCTGATTGTACATTGAAGATCTCTCCTCCCCCCCTCTTCCTTTCCGAGTGACTATCCGCGCCGCTTTTGTATAGAGGAAACAGTCAATTTTTATCTCTCTCTCTTCTCGCTAAATCTGACTTACATTGCGATAAATTGCGGCTTTTCTTATCGGAAAGATAATAATATAGTACGACGTGCAAAATAGAAGTTCTTGAATATTTTGCTTCTCGGAAGGGAAAGTCTTCCTTTGCCAGGAAACCATCAAAGTTGTTGATGCAACAAAACAATCAAACGATCGTTTTTATGCGTCAACAGATGTTTACTTCGAAATTCTTATTTTTCTCTCCTTCTCTCTCTCTCTCTTTCTCTCCGAGTCAATGTTACCTTCTAAAAATTCGATCGTAATTTTGTTGTAAAATTTTGCAATACGCCTGCGATTTACATGTCACATCGCCGATATAATATTCACACCGAGCAGTCTCGTTTTCGTTCGTACGTCCCGGCCGAAAATAGAGCGCGGCCGCGCCGGAGAGAGCACGAACGCGTTTTGGCACGTCTTGTGCTTTCCGCACGAACAATTTTGCAGACGTCGAAGCCTCTGACTGCTGATTTCGTTCGTGTATTCCCGCTTGCTTTTCGCGAAGTGCGCGCGAATTCTAGTCTCTGACGATTCGCGACCGGGATGTATTTGCGCGTTAAAAAATGTTCTTTCTCGCCAAAGTGTTTAATCACGAATCGTGACATTTATTTTAGTTGCAACGATTTTTTTTTTTTTTTATAACAAAGGAGCCGAAGATAAATTTACTTGTCCTCTTTGAAACTATGTAAAGCAGTGACAAATACACATGAAATATTAAAACATTAGAAAAGAAACATTATCTTTATTGAGATATGCACGCGTCAGTAGATACATTTTAAGATCAGTACTAGGTTTTTGTTTGCCTCCGGGCATACGTGTGTGTAACATTTGAATAATTACGAACGCGTGACCAAACAGAAGCGCTGTATGAATAAGCAATCGTGATAAAATTTCCGAACTCTGTATCTTATCGAACTCATATATGTTATCTCTAAAAATTAAACTATCAATACTTAAACGTACATACTGTTGACTTATTTACTTAAAAAAAGAAAAACATTACCTATTTATATACAGAACGCGCGCGCGGCGTACAAAAATACTTATCTATTTGCTTATCTATTTAAGATGATGAAAAATGCAAATTAATAAAGCGCAAATATTCCGAAGAATTTAAATAAAACAAGCACTCTTGACTTCTGAATGACAGCGATTTTGTCTCGGATGTGAGATATTATAAATTTGCCGCTTAATGACGACATTTCGTCTTCGCTCGGGTCACAACCGCGCGACAGGGACAAATATAGAACCACTTATCGAAGTTGCGCGCGCGCACGGAGACGTCATTCGCGACGGATATTAACACGAGTTCCGAGGCCATCGGGTAGCAGCAAGCAGGTGTTGGCGTTGATGAGTGGAAACGAAGAGAAAAGAGTGGACGACCGGGGAAAGGGTTGAAGGGGGGGACGTTATAAGGTTAGTGACATTTGCCGAGAGAGCAAGCTCGCGGCTTTCTATAGGCCACCTTGTGGTCGGCAATTCGTCGGTGTTCGTGGAACTAGTTTCCCCACCATAAACGCGTGTGACACAGTTCATTCAAAGTGGCAGTCGGCGAAACAAAACTCTCTCTGTCTCTCTCTCTCTTACTCACTCTTTCCTCGTTCGCTTAGCGATGGTTTGCGATGACGCGGAGTCATGCGGGTCGCTTCCATTGAAATTACAATCGCACATCGCCCGCGTACGTCGTCGTCGGCACTTCCTTTCGCGCGCCACTCATTTTCTGGGTTACGTGCGGCAATGAGACGACGAAAACGAAAGTTTGCACGCGCTTTCTGTTCGTCGCGCTTTATTGCTCGCTTCGTCCCGTATTTCGGACGCCAATCTTTTTCGCACAAAAATCGAGGTAAATTTTTGCATATCTGATGTGCGTAGAGTGTATAGAATCAGTGAGCATTTTTCACATTTAGTATCGGTGTTGTAATTGAATGTTACACACCAAATTGACGTGAGGTAAAAGCCATAATTTATAAGAATTAAACTCGCGAGAGTTAAAGTTACGAGAAAGAGAAACAGCGGGAAAGAGAGAATATATCGTGTTGACATGTTCACGTAGAACAGCGTAGATAACGATCTCGGGAGAAACGGAGAAGCGTAATTAACTAAAATCATCGTAGAAAGCAGATTTGTATTTTATTTATTTTTTGCGGATTAAAATCAAATGTCTCAAAATTCTTCCATTATCGATGGAGAGTTAATGTGCAATAACGTTATATTTTTTATGTGGAGTTTATTATTTGATAGTTATCTGTAAAATTACATCAAATTTGGAAGATAATCATTGAACGGCATTGTACAAAATTAAATTACAAAAAAAAAAATTGGTTATATTCGATTACAAATTAAACATGGGTTGTTGTATTCTCTATTCTCTTGAAATATTTCGCATTATCCGTCTTTATATTCTACGCGATATACGCACGGAGTGCTTAACGATCCAGAAGTGAATAGATCATCTTCGCGACCAAGGCCGCACTGCTCGCTTTTCGTTACCTAATCGTCGAGGCTTTCCCCGAGGAAACTCTCGCCGAGGTATCATTTTACAGTGCCCGCGTGATGTGATTTACGATCCTTCTAGAGTCGACGTGATGCAAATGCGTGATAAATTACCGCGAGCGATCGTATTGTTCCCACGAGCGTGAATCGCGCGAGCCGATGACGACGACGTGTCTACGTGGATCATTTCTGCGTCACTCGATAGACGTGGCCGTTATGCGTAAGGCGTATCTTTCTCTCTCGTCCCTCGGTTACACACAGGCTATCTAAATGATGCATTGGCTGACACACGAGCGAACACACACACACGCACGCACGCACGCACGCACGCACGCACGCACACCGAGGAAAGTGTACACGTGCGCGAAACTCGTTCCGTCTCGATCGCACCTCCGCTCTTTCTTCTCACCGCGTCTGTATTCTTGTCTGTTTTTTTCTCTGTCTCTCTTTATGTATGTTCGTGCCCGTCGGTTTCCGTCTGCGACCAGTAGAATTACGTCACGTAGAAATCACGGTAATCACGTGGCGGCGAGTGCAGAAAGCGTAGGAATGCAAGCGCTAATTTGCCCGCGCGATACGCAGAGCAACGGGACGCATGATCGCGATGAGGAAAGAGAGACGTGTCAGTCCACGAAGAGTTAACATTTTTTTCTAATAACATTTCTTTTGTTTTATGAGCAATTTAACAGCGTTTTGCTTTAACACAGCGCACAAAGTGGATCGGCGCGAGAAATAGGAAAAGAGATATTTTTTTTCGTACGATCTGTATTGCGGATGATCGAACGTGTCGTATTCTTTATACGCACGTAGAATTGCTACATCTGATTGACTGTGACCTCGACCCGTACAAGAAACTTGCTTATCGTCGATATTCAATGGAAATTCAAATCGACCGTATCGCGAATATGTATTGTGTAATTATAGAACGATTAAAATCGTTCATCTTCGCAGCATTATTTTTTCTCTTTTGTTTTTTTTTTCGCGCGTTGCTTAACGCGCAAAGTCACGGCAATCTGTCTCCTGCATTTTCTTGCTTGTTATTATCTCACATCTTGTTCATGGCGACGTTGTGCGAAATTGAAAATCGCGTCGAAGAAGGTCGCGACTGTATTTACGTGCCTGCTGAATTTACCTTGCAAATTGTCTCGCGCGCATGGTATAAACTCTACGCTTGTTTCTTTTATTCACATTTACATTACAAAGTAGGAGTAGATGTTTCCTATGTATGTATGTACATACACTTCTTTTTATTTTTTATACTCGTTTTTCTTGCAAGAGTTTCGATATTTTACGACCAGTTGTTTTCATAAGATATTTTGTATAGTTATGTTATCTTTGGAGACACCTAAAAATTTCAAACTATTATATATAATAGTATAAGTGAAAATGATTACAAAAAAATAAAAAAAAATGATAATAATTTAATAATTTTAATTAGTAAATTCAGAAGCGAGGAAAATACTTTTTCACGTGCAATAGCTGTTAAAATCTAACCTGTGAGTGCATGAAGTTCGGAAAATGGTGACGTCGGTCGTTGCAAGAGCTATTAAAATCCATGTGGCGTTGTCTGTAATTTTTCCACGTAAAATATACTATTTCATACTTTGTAAAACTCGTTGATAAACTGCAATATCTGTTCGCTTTCAATTTCCACTAATCACTCAGTTCAAATGTTTGTATTTCTTTTTTCACTATGCTCTTACTATGCTGAACATACGCTATGTTCAAATCGGAACTTTCTAGAAACGTTGTTTCGATTTCAACATGGAGGATACAGCACATGGCGAAAAAAACTGTATATTCCATTTAAACTCATTTAGAATTTATACATTTCTAAACTTCACTTCTGCACACGTATTTAATCAAATTGGATTACAGATAATGTTTTTTCTTTGCACGTGATATTTAGTTATTATCGGTATTTAATTTATTTTTTTATATTAAACATATTAACACTGTATTATTCGAACAAAACTGGACGAAACAAAAAGCCGTAAACGCGTAATATCACCTAACCTGGTTTTTTGTTTTTTGGTTTTTTTTTAATCGCATTTTATAAACGAGATTTTACGCATCGATGTTCATGGCAAGCCAGTTGATGATTAACTAGATATAGTTTGGGTAGAGATGCCATGTTGAGAGTAGCTATAACGAAGCCAACCAATCACTGATCAGAAATCGATCAGAACGGTCATTTTTTCTGTCCATATGTTTTCATCGGCCATCTTCGTTGTACAGTATAACCAATGTTTTATTTTGGTATTTTTCCTTCCAGATCAAAAATTCCGATAATTAGAAAAAAATGTTGAAAACAAAAGAATAATACGATTTTCTACACTGAGTTCAAAGAGATAAAAGAAACTAGATAGACGAAAACTCGTTCGTTTCGCGCATCTCTCCTACCAAAAAGCTTTTCCACTTCACAGCCATTGGCTGCTAGCGAATTTCCAGTCACTTCCGCGCGCACTATTCTACTTTTCGTTTCCTGAGCAGTAAGGAATTTGTTTTTCGAACCCAGTGTATCTTCTGCTGTAACGGTTAGAAAAGTTTGTAACGTCTCTTAAAAGCTTAGAAAAGTCTAGAAACATTCCGAGTCAGTGTGATATTTCTAGAATTCTTTTTTTCTGTAACTAGCAGAAAATAGTCACACAAAGCACTACTCGTTTACAATAGTTTTGCGATCTCAAAAGAACGTTAGATAGCAAAGTTTATTTTACAAACGATCGAGTAATAACACGATCGCGCGCAATTGCATTATATCGCTTTTGGATGCCAAAACGCGATGCAAGTTCAGCGAAAGACAATTATGTAGATAAGATCCTCCGTGTCATTTACACAACAGCGATAATATGCGCAAACGGTATCTCTCGCGACAAACATCTCTTGTAACAAACACACTTCGACGTATTTTTAGAAACATCGAAATGAGACGAGTGCTCTTCAATTTTTATTGAACACGCGATATCAATTCTGAGATATAGAAAGACGCGTTTATGAAAAGAAAAGAGAAATTATATTATCTACTTGCGTTTCAAAGAAATCAGCGAATATTTACTAACGTTCTTTAATAAGTTTTTCTTTATCGATATAACATGTTACCGCTTTCGTTTGTCACTTCAAAGGCACATATGACCTGCAGCGTCCGTCAGCGGAAATCTGGCTTTTCAAGGTGATGTCGAAGTGTGTCGGCTCACACGGACGTCGTCTATCTGCACGTGGTGATAAAAGGAATGAAAGCGAGAACGACGGAGGGGAAAAAAGATAGATGCGCGGATTCCGCGCGCGTGCATCGTAAGGTCCGCCGACCGTGCAGATAAACATGCTCATAACAGTATAAATAACTTGCGCAAGCGTTAATGAATGCTTATCTTTCCTCGCGCGCGCTTTCCCGCCTTCTTCGCTCCTCTCCTCTGAAAAAGTCGTGAGATAGATAGATGTATATATATATATTTATATGTATATTTACACACACTAGACGCTGCATTTTATAATCTCTGCCATTACGCACGGCATTTGTGCGAGCAAATTTCTCCGAGCGCGGATGCAAACGAATTAAATTCACAGAATAGAAATTCAAGAATCTCTCGAGTATTCGCGCAAAATACCTACCGCGAACGGAATGTTTGAATGGAATATTCATGATATGAAAATGAGCATTTAAGGCGTGCTAAGTTTGTGTATAATTTTCACGGTGAAGCAAAATTATGTTCTGTTCTCTTTATGAACTTGCCTTTACGAGCTATCGATTTGCCTCTGACGAGATGTAGTTTTTGCGCGATGATAAATTTATTTACATCTCCCAAAATGCGCACAAGTACAAGTGTGTATAATTGCACGTGACGAAAGAGATACGACAATTGATTTTCTCGACGAACGAGAGAACAGCTGACGGCGTCGGTTTTTCCGTTGCGTCGTCGTCGAGGTGAATGTAACGTCCCTGCGTTTCCCCTGCGTCACGCTATTTTGCGATTTCCGTCGAGCATTGCGAATGGAAGGGAGATAAATCGATAAGGAACGCGAATGTGCGAGGGAGCATGAGAGCGGCCGAGTTCCTTTACGGCCGTATAAATTACGTATGTCATTTAAGCGTTCGTTGCGAAACGCACATAAAGACGCTCACGCTTCTTGATTGAAGCAGCGCTATTTTCTTTATTATTTCTTACAAGTTACGTTGGCGAACAGAATTTCATCAAAAATATGAAAATATATTAAAGAATGGTTAGCTATTCAAAAATAATACTGTACTGTTATATTTATTTTTAAACTTTTCATTTTTCTCTTATACTGCGAGTGCGATCTTTGGATTTCGTGTGATGTAATAAACCATAATAGTAAACCATCTAAACTTTATAGTACAATATATAATACAATTACGAGATTTTTTGAAACTATTAATAATTAGTTGAAATTGATTTAAATTATTTAAATAGTTTCAAAACTACAAAATCTACAAATGGCTGTTGACGATTGAGAATAAATTTGCAAAGTGTTCGCAAATTTATTCTCAATCATCAACAGCCTTGTAAAACACAGCGGGCTACTTGATATGCACTGATTCACATAATCGTGTGCTAACGACGATGGGACTAACGTTTCGTTGTTTGTTGCTTGTTACAGAGAACGCCGCGAATCGGAATCTTTGCGAGAGGCGAAGGAACGAGAAAGGCTTGAAAAACAACGGGCTGAGCAAGCAGTTCATGAACATTTCAAGGAGTCTCTCAGGCTGGCGCATCAAAAGGTTAGTCAAGCTTTACTACTTGGTTTCGCTCGATGATTTCGCATCAAACCGTAAATAAACGGTTGTGCTTAATCTTTCGCCAGAACCGTTGGAAGTGTCGAAAATTTTCGGAAACGTTTCACGATCTTTTCAACTAGATCTCTTTTAAAATCTGTTTGTTTATATTTATTTCGAGGTTTCACATATTTTTCTCAGCCGTCGATCGCGGTCTATAGAAGAAGAGAATTTTCATGTCGGTCTAAGAGAGAAAACCGCATCCGGACGACGACGGAGAGTTAATCTCACTAAAATTCCGTAGTTAAAAGAGTAATAACGAGACGTTATACGTTTCATTGAAATGTCAAAACATTAACGAAAACATTTACTGTCTCCCTCATTGTTGATAATTCGCGTGGAAATTTCGACAGAAGCACTTTGCCTATCTTTCCTCCTTCGTTCGCTATTATCATCGTTTTCATCATATAGTCTTATCTCATTTTCTGAGAGCAATACAACACCCCCTGCTGTCCCACAATAGCGCCGTCTCGAGGAGTTAATAACGAGGAAGAGCTCGAGGTCCCGAGAAGAGAGCGCGCGCTCTCTTTGTCTCGCGACGGGATCGTTATTGCGTCGTTTTTATTCAGGGGACGTGCAGGAAAATGAAGGGGACACGACGCGGGGATTGTTCCACTCCGTAGTTCAAGTTTATCGATCGGAAGAAGTTGCGTACTTCCCGCACCTCGATAACTCAAATGTTACCGTTGAACTTGGACGGGTTCTATATATCCTGTTGATAAAACTAAACTCGCGGTTGAAGTTATTGGCGAAGGGTCGCGCTTTTTTTGCCGCTCTAAATCACTTTGCGCGCATACCGTACACGGACGGCTTTGCGTACAAAGCCCAGAAACGCACATAATGCACCATGCGTTCGAATTACATACTAGGAATTTTTGCTATAAAAAATTATAGTTCCTGTGAGTTATCTGCGGTAACATTGAACTGCAGCATTGAAAGTATTTTTAAGTTTTGCAACACCTGGTGAGAATTTCTACAATGTGTTCTTGGTAGAATCTACGAGAGGAAGGGATCTTCCACAAAAAGGAGAAACTATTTATTGTACGTGGCAATGAATAGGATATGAATTATCAACAAGATACAGAATTATGGTTATCACAAAGAATAAAAACAATTAACATACAACTGCTATTCAAAAATATGAAAAATGAAGTTTATTATTATTATGTAGGAAAAAAATTATTATGATGAAGATTTTTTTTATTTTCTACCAGACATTTTTAAAGTTTGAGAGTTCGACGATACTCTATTTCTTTTCTATGTATCTTTTTTTGTGACCTTTTTTCTTACTATTGAATTTATTTTCTTTTTATAAGCAAATTGTAAGAATAAAAGCGAGTAATGACTGGAAAACTATCAGGAAAAAAAATCATAAATCACGTAACTTAGAAAGAAAAAAGGGAAAAAAACAGCATGAGGGGAGGAAACTAAAATAAATTGAATTTAAATGTCCAATCGGTCTCGTATTTTTGTGTATCTAGTGTCTGAGACGTGGCGCTAGTTCGTCCCTTTACTTTTAGCCTAGCTTACAGTTTTGGTAGAACAGCTTGGAAGTTCACTCGCCAACTTTTGGAAGGAAACGCGTTACGTTTCACAATCTCTCTTGCGATTACATAGTTATTTGTAATAAATAACTTTTATAAGTGTGTTTATAAATCAGCAAAATATTTCTCACACCGTGCGATAAGACATTTTGTTCTATACGGATTCTTGGAGAAGTAGGACATTTTTACACATCTTCCTTGCATATTGCAAATTTATAATATTCGAGTAGTACTACAACATACAAGACAAGAAGACAATGGAATTTAACGAACAGATAGAAGACAGTTACAGAAAGAAGATGTCTGATCTATCAGGAGCAGAATTATGTGATTTTAATAACAACAACAAGACAACAAAGTTATGTGATTGTAACAACAACAAGTTTTACGACGTACGTGATTCATACAACACTTATTATTACGACAAACCATTAATGAACAGACCATTATTTATGAGTAATACGCCAAGCGATTTTCGAAGTCGTATTAATAAGGTGTTGAAGTCCTGTGTATACATGCGTCACGACCTAGAGGTAATAATTGTCGACAATTTATTTTAACTGAATCACCAGACCCTTTATTTTAAACATTTTCATAGACCTCACGATATATCGTCGGTGCATTGTTCGTTTAAATAAGCGAGCGTAATTAATTCACAAGCGTAATAATAGTACATATTTGTTTTGTACACGTGACTTCTCTCCCATACTGGCAGTACTACGTGGATAATCCGACCGCTCAGCTGTGGTAGTCCTTGGCGCGTTGCCAACTTGTTATAACAGAGCGTGATGAATGTCGTATATATTTGTAATTGGTCAATGCTTTCAGTGAGAAACTTACGAAATAATTGTCGCAAGAGTGTAATTTTGATAAAATGATGAAATCTCTTCCGCTCTCTGTATATTTTTGTTTCAAATTCCAGCTTATGCGCTTTATGTGCACGCGTAATAACTTCACAACTGCCACGAACAAAGCCTTGAATATATATTTAAAAATATCGTAGTGAGATTGTACATAGACGTTCTCTTCGATTTATGGATTATCACATGTCGTATTTCATTGTAGTTAGTGTTTCGTTCTATGTCGATACCAACAAAAACCAGAAAGATAAAAGAGAAAGTTATAATTACTGTGCAAAACAAAACAATATAAGTAGAACGGTCTAAAAGTTACAAAAATGGAAGATTTATTAGTTTAAAAGTCAGAAAAAATACCAAGGTTTGGAAAAAAAAGACCCAAAATATGAGAAATATTTTTTTGACGTAGAAAAAGAGAGAGAGAGATTTTAATATATATATATATATATATATATATATATATATATATATAT
>QVNW01000703.1:0-23313 GCA_014825475.1 Pseudomyrmex flavicornis | reverse complement strand
TAAACGATTTGCTGCTAAAAAGTAAACATCGGGAGTGTCGTAACAAGTAACAGGCGAGTGTTTTTTTTTGCGGAATGTGATTGCGTACAAAAACATCCCATTAAGACAAACACTACAGCAAGGATTACTTCGAGAGCACAGAAAGACAGTGTGTTAGGAAGTAACCTAGAAATATAAAACTTATTCGTAATATGAATCCGTTTGATACGTGTCTCGAACGCTATTGTTCCCTCCCCGCGCGATAGGTGCGCGTCGGTGTGAAATTGGCAGCGAGAAGCCGTCGGCCGTCGCTTGGCGTTCGAGAAGTCAAGCTTGCGCTAATCGAGTGCACATCGATGGCCGTCGGCCGTCGGCCGTCGCGAGTGCAGCGCTGATCGCTGGACAGGCAAAAGTCGCGTTTCGCGTTACTAAACGATTTGCTGCTAAAAAGTAAACATCGGGAGTGTCGTAACAAGTAACGGGCGAGTGTTTTTGTTTGTGAAACGTGATATTATATGTGCGAGAGACAATCACACACTACACACGCATCGAAGGCACGGAAGCGGAGAGCCAAAATACGAATCGTACATACATGGATCGTCAACGAAATGGTGGTGCGACTTAATGCGTCACTGGTGAGTGAATTTACTTATTACATTTCTTCATGGGTAATCGATTGTGATCGTTTGCGCATTGTCTTTGACACTGTTCCCGGTGTCGTTATTGAACATGAATGAAGAGGTGGGATGCGTATCTCTCGGCCGTACACGCGATTAATTTTTCAAACGCGAAGAAGAAAAATTGATTCAAAATGAGATTCTTAGCGATGTTGACGCAACCGTGTTTAAGCGCAAACGCTCTTTCAAAACTTATTGAGAGAAGTTTCTAAGAAGTTATTCCGCGAAGTCGCAATTATTTGCTTTTCGAAGAAGTTTGAATTGTTAGAAATAAATAAACTTTTCGTTGGTGACCCGATTTTCGTATCCGGGATTCCGATACTTTAAAGGGAAAGATCTTCAAAATGACGTTACGCCCGTGTTCCCTGGAGGTCCATTTCCACCGCCCGTTTCTTCTTCGACTACAAAGATGGTTCGTTATTGTTGACAAATATATCCCGTGCAGATTGCTCGCTCGGATTTGCTCGATTAACCGAGTGAATATCGAAAGTTTTTGCTGAGATATCGAATTCCGGAACGGAATATATGTCTCGTAGAAATGTTAGTGTGTTGTTTACCTAACGGTAATTGATGTGCGAACGAACGCTTTATAGACGAAGCGTAAAATACTCTTTGTGCCACCGGGACCGCTTGACGTATATTCCCGTTTGCACTATGTACAAATGTGGTCACAAATATTAGATATTATTACTATATAAACTACATTTTTTTATTGAATTTAGATAACTGTGAATGTTTTGCTTTTTTGTCAAAGAAAAGTTGATCACCGGTATGGCAGATTATAGTAATTTTTATTTACGAATAAATTATAGTATATTATATCGATGCATATTACTGTTGGTTATTTTCTTGCCACGAGCTCGCAGAAAAGAAGATAACATTATTTAGCACTTGCGCGCGTAGTATGAATTTATTTGTGAATTCATAAATTCGACGATTTTACGTCGTGTTACGTGTACGTATTACGTCAGTGCGCATTCTTTCGCGCGACAACGATGCAAACACGTGCTATAAACCGTAGTAATCGCATTGTAATCTTGCCAATTTAGACGTAAATCGCATTCTCGGCACCGCAAAACTTTCGCGAGACGATATTGTTCTGACACTGCGCAAACACACACAACGCGAACGAGGGACGCAATTCCGGGACGGGTGTAGCCGGGGCTATGAATTATGCAACCTCTATTGGTTGCTCGCACCCCTCAGTGGCTCCGGCACAATCCCCACACGCTCTCTCTCTCTTTCTCTCTCATACTAAACTCTATCTTTTACTCGCTAGAATTTCTCTGGTTGTTGCATTTCTCACTGTGCATGTGTACTTCCGTTCATTGATGCACTAACAACAAGCATGTATGTATATCCAGTTATTGTAACGATTTCTTTCAGTATTGCATTTGGTAACAATCTGCAATATTAATGCAATAATTGCAAAAATTCCTCAAATACCATTATCTTGCTTTGTAACGCATATCGTTGCTTCAACGAGATACGATAATTTCTAAAAACAAAATTTTTGTTGTTAATACCTTTTAACTAGATATAAAAGTTTTATCATACGATCACACATTCTTTCTTTCTATGAAGAATGGGGTAATTAGAAAAGGTAATCATCGCGAATAAATAACAATAATAAGTATATAGATTTGAAACATTCTATACAAAACTCGATTGTACGTTTACTCCGTGACTACATATATCTAAAGTAATCACTCGTTAAGAGCGTGGTGGACGTACAAAGAGTGGAAAAAAGAGCTTAAATTTCACTACACGCGTCGTTTCGCTCGCTCCATTAAGACCTTTTGAAATCAGTCGGAGAAGAGCTGAGTGTCAGAGGGGAGAAATATCAGAAAAAAAAGCGCGAGTTTTTCCTCAGATCGTCGCAGCCACATTTGAAATGCTTAAATAGAACGTGTCGTAAAGAGAACGGGATACTTTGATGAAGGCTATACGTTTTATCTTGGTGAGGAAGGTGCGAGCTACCTTTTTTACTCCCATTCCGTTTCACCCGTCGACACTAAAGAGTCGCGCGTCTGCTATCTTCCTTCCGCAATACCACTGCTAACTGCCACCATTATCAATGGCACTGTCCTAATGATTTTCAAGCGGACCACCTACTTCGTTTGGCACTTAAACTTTTTAGTCTTGAAAAATTGGAACGCGTAATGCTCGCTTATTGTATTGGAATTGTAAAGTAAAATAAATAGAAAAACATTTCACGCTTAGTTTTCGAACACTAGTAATGCGATAAAGCTTCTACTTGTCACAAATTAAATAATTTGGAAATAGACCAATTCGATAAACAAAACTGCGACTTTTGAGCATTATCGGAAGACAATGTATCGACAGATCCCATTTCATTACAACAAATCGCATTTCAGCCAAGCTGGGTGATTTATATCGTTATTATTTTGCGGCGAGCATTAATAGTCGGGCAAACACGGTGGAAACATGTCAGGCGCACGCGAGAGAGCGAAATTTCGTGAACGACGAGCGAGATGGAGACCGTGCACTTTTATTCGCCCGCTTCTTTTCTGTACCACCGATCGTTAATCATTTGCTATGATATGAGAGAGAGAGAGAGAGAGAGAGAAAGAGAAAGAGAAAGAGAAAGAGAGGGAGAGAAAGAGAGACGGATAGGGAAAGAGAAAAGGTAAATGATGAGAAAGAGAAAGAGAGAAGAAAAACTACAGAGCAGTAAATGGAAGAAGTAGTGAGCCAATGAGGTATTTTTCAGGCGGATGTTACGTCACATGCCGTAGAAAACACGCTGCCGAGACCTCATGAGACTGTTCATGATGCTGTTCATGTGTCTAGATCTTGTGTGATGCAGCGAGAAAACGCGTGCATTTATAAAACCTACCGATGATGCAGTTGTTCACGTCGTACTTGATGTCACTGCTACGTGGCATCACAATTTGCATTTAAATCTCTTTAAAGGTCTGAAATGAAGCAATTTTTTTATCTTGCCTACTGTCACCGGTAAAAGAGTAATTGACACTTTAGTGGAATTATTATTCGTGATTATTTACAATTATAAATGTATAATTTATTTAGCAAAAACCGTGATTATCCATAAGTAATTATATATAATATATATATAATATATATCTCTAAAAATAATTTAATTTAAAATGCAGATATTAATTTTTTAAACATCAAATGTTTACATCACGTGTTTATTCTTTTTTTGCTTAGTTACAGTTAGGTAAGAAATATAAGATCCATGTTAGATAAAATGTCTAGAACATGTCGAAAAAAAGACTAAATGAAGTATTTATTTTTTATGATAAATTGTTAATATAATTTTCTTATCTTAGGCATAAAATTGTGAAATGCTTAGTAACCGTTTGTAATAATCGACTCGTTATTTAGATTCATGTAATTCCAACGAAAAGGCAAAAAGTAAATTACGCGGTAGCTTTAGAGCAACTGCCGCAGTAATATGTGTTGCTAGATACGAAATGCACAATCATCTACGTTGCTACTAGCGGCAGCAGTACGTGTACTTACATCGTCTCCGAAGAACGAGGATCGATAGCACCGGTCGCTAAAGGGGTGCATTAAAGCTATTTTACGAGTATAGGATATCTGGAAAGCAATACTCCATTCTTGAGAATCCTCCGCCCCGCGCGATTTTTACGACATCGTATACATGCCTGTGACGTCGTCGAGTACACGAAGAGGAAGAAATACAACGCTGCGACATGCTACACTTTTTTTGAGACTATATGATAAGTATGGAACACAAGATTAACTCGGTTCTTCGTTGAATAGAAAGGAAATAGATAAGAAAAAGCTTTACATTAAAAAAAAATCAGAGGAAAGTATATAAAATCAACAACAAATATTCAGCCATTACTAATATTGAAACTAAAACAGAGACATTGATTATTTCCAAAAGTTAAATTAAATACAGCATCAACGTAACATTGAGAGAGAGGGGATGGAAGTTCGTATCAATTAAAAAGGAAGTGTACAAATGCGTAAATTACTCACGGAGGTACGTGCGTGGCTTAGTTCTAATGGGCTAAACGAGGTCTCATTTCAAAGTCGTATTTACAAACCGCAAAATACGCAGATGAATTTTCTTCTGTAATAGAATACCTTCGGTATACATATTTTAAGAAACTTTATATTAACTATTTATTATGAGATAAATAACTTATTTAATCCTGTCTTTAACTTTAACACATTCTAGACATTTTATCTAACAAGATCTTATATTTCTTACCAAATTGTAACTATGTAAAAAAGAGTAAACACGTTATGTAAACATATTCTTGCTTAATATGTTTATGTTTACAACTATGTAAACTTTGATGTATCTATATGACTTTCTCTTTGAAATACTTATGTTATGGTCAAAGCCCGAGCGGTCCTAGGATTGACTGGTCAATGCGCGGAACAACAGTCAAAATAGACATTTGAGTCGTATAAAATATTTCTTTTGTATCACATATCGTACACGTGTAAGCGAAGAGACTCTACCCCTTTCCCTGCATTCCCTCTCTTGCATGTAATGTTGCCTTACGTACAGAAAGAAATTGTTTCTCAGAAAAGGTAGAATTATATACGCGATGGATTTTCTAAATCTTTTGCGTAATCGATGGTTTTGCACGTCACTGGAAGAAACAAGCTAACGCAGAGGAACCGTAAGAAATCGGCCACGTCGATCGGGCATTTGTCTCTTCGCTAATGAAAACCGGCAGTGATATATCTTACTGTCGCGTCCTCGCTCTCACGAGATCCTCCTCCTAATATTAAGGGACCACCCTGGCTGCGTTAATTAGTAAACTCACTAGATGGCTTGACTCTAGCGTTGCTAATGAGAATTTGAGTAATGACGCTGTTCTCGCGACCTGTTCTCAGCGAATTGGCCGATGTACTTTTGCAGGTTGTGCCACCGGCGAAAACCTGAAAAGATCGATAGTCCCGCCAAACTTCTCCGATACATACAACGATATGATGATCCAACTCGTGTAGTTCGAATCGATAATTAAGAGAAATCTCAGCAGCTTCAAAATATTTCATAAATTTCTGATTGAATTGAATTTTAAATTACATGAAATGAATTAGACAAATCTGCTTGTTAATGAAATTGTTAAAGAAATGTTTAAAAAAATAAGTAAAAAGCAATGTGTAAAAGCAAAAATCAAGAAATACCCGTGTTGTTACCTATAATATAATATAAATTTAAAACCTAAAATATATACAAACAAAGTCTTAATATGTAGAGTTTTGAGATGATAAAAATGATCTATTCAGCAAGTAGTAAGTAGGCGAGAGGTAAACAATTGAAAGGGTGAAATTCACCCTTCGTGATTTGTGGCGCCGCCACTCGGGAAAATGTTAAACCGTCTAGGGTTTCCACCTTTGGTCAGAATAAGTTCAGCTTTTCCACAGCTGCACCGACAAAGACTAGCGAAGATATTCTAGCCATCTATAAATACCTTTGTCTAGCACGAGAGGGAGTATGCTATTTTATAAATCGAAAAATTATCACACAGAATTTATTAACAATATAGAACGTGACTAAAAGATCTCGCATCTCTCATAACATGCAAAAACAGTGCATAATTTCCAACTCGCAGACTCAAAATTCTAGTCGTTAAATACTTATAACATTTATTGTATGTTAAAATGGATTTGATTATGAAATAACTGATTTCGTATCAACTCGTTCCTAAATAATACAAATTTTTCATCTACAATGTAATAAATATGTAATAACGTCAATTGTTGAAAGGAAGAATCAAAGATTGACATCAAAAAATACTTTTCAATTTATATTGTTACGACCTACATTTGTCGCGCCAATATTAATTGGAAATATAACTTAATGAAAAGTAAAATGGCTTTTAAGAATGATTTTATAAAAGATTCTGTGAGCAAAGTATATATATATATATATATATATAATTACGGAGTTGCAGAGGCATTCGCTTTTGTCGAGTGTTCTTCCATACCACGAATCTGCTCGCCCCAGGCCTCTCGAGAGGGAAAGTCGAATGGAAAATTATTTACGGCTTATTCATACCGTGAGCGAAGCTTAGAAAGGAGGCTTGCACGTTAAAAGTTCTCGCAATATATTGCAGAACCCTTATTGTCTATGCAAATCCTTACCTCAACTCTGTTAAAAATACCCCTTGTATCCGAACGCCCACCTTTCTCTGAGGCGAACTTATCCGTTGCCCTCCAGTGGGGAAAACAAGGAAACGGGAAAAGAGAGGATATGCACAGAGGGAGAAGAGGAGAGAACGAGGACTTCCTTACCCGCCTACATACCCGGCTCCAATCTTATTTTTCCACCGAGAAGCGCTTCCATTAATTTATCTGAATTTAAATTTAACGAGAAATACCGCCCAGAATGCCGTGAAAAATCGGTAGCGAGTTACTGTGACGGTTACTTGCGGTAACCAGTAGCATCTGCGCCGAGAGTTCCGACAAAGCTTCCCGGCTCAAGGTCAGAAAGTAGTTCCACGCTATAGTTCCACGGTTTAAATATCACCGGGATTTCAGCGTGGAAGAGGACCAATTTCTTAAGTAGATATAAGGTGACTTACTGTGCGGAGTTAATAAAGCCGAACACGCGCGCGTTTTTACGGCCACCATTGTCGTAAAATCTTAAACGGCTTCGTCGTAACATTTTTACGCGTGGCTTTCTACCTATTAAATCGATATACGTCTTCTTTTTACAATTTAGCGACTAAACATCGATCGATGAAATATTCACGCAACAGCGCTAGTTTTTTGCGTTTACATCTCATTTCAATTTGGCCAGAATTATTTTAAGCGTGTACACACACACATACATGAAGAGCACAATTTAAGTAAACAAACTATCGGAATAGTGTAAGTTGAATTTTCAACATATAATTAGTTCATTCTCCCTCCTCTAATAACAAGTTTTTCCCAGATTATATATCTTGAATGTATTTTAAAGATTTTCAGTTTTCTCGCGCACATCGAAAGAAATTCAACTTCGATAGAAACGAGTAAAACACCAACACGTGATTAACCATCGCTTTCGACATATTTGTCCCAGGTGTGTCGGAATAAATATGAGGATGATTAAAGAAACATAAGATAATATCGAGATAAAATCGTACTCTCAATTATCTCATAGATTACACTTCGTGCACGCGGTTGTATCGTTGTGCGTGTAGGCAAATTTATGTAACGATCGCGCGTATTCACATTTCCGATCGACCACAGAAACCTAATTGCGCTACGATACCTCGGGGTAAAGCGTTTTGGCATAAATCGTCATTACGGCAGCTATCGCTATTATTATGACTGCACTGGGAGAATAAAATTCCGTCACGCAACAAATTGGCTGATGCGTATAAAACGGGATGACTAATTAAACACTTTCACGAATATTATGTGTGGCGATATTAAACAAAATGTGTGTGTATAGCGAGCGTGTGAGTCCGCGATCTTTAAATTTAAAACTCTCGCGGTGTGAACTCTCGACGTGATCATCATTGACATGTCGAATGGCGATGATGAAGTATACGGTTAAAGGACCAAGTCTCGACTTATTACGTAACTATAAGTCAAGTATTCCATTAATCAAGTTAGACTTCACAGCCAATTTGTTAACGAGGCGATGTCTGAGACGAGATCGCGCAATGACGAATGGAAAATGGTGAACAGCGACGGAGAGTAGTATGTTTGGACTTTAGCAAGAATCACATTTGTACGATAGGAACGAAATGATGCTCGGAAAGTCGCGTATATTTGCACACTTTTCCTCGTTGTTTGCTCCGTGCAGAAATAAATACCAACGTATTCCATCGTAAAAACTTGTCATGTGAGAGATAACGACATTAGCACACGGTATCGTGGTAGATTGTATTGAAATTAAACTAATAACGTATTTTCTCTTTTTCATTCACTTTTCTTCTCGCTTACTTATTTAACAGTCAACGAGAAGCAATGTCATTAAATAGCAAATGTCATTATTCTATTTTATAATACATTGTTAATTCTAACCAAAAAGAAACAAAAAAGAGAGAGAGCGCGCCTCTCCATTATAGAAAAATATTTCACATAATTACATAGGATATATAGGATTTGACATAGTACAAGTTATAAGCCAAATCTGATTAATTCAAATCAGGATCACACAACAAAGCGTCCTGTTAATTATCATAATCAGCTATACACCCATATATCAATATGCTATTCATAATTAATGAGTTTAATGTTAATTTTAATATACACTTGCCATTTGTTTCCGTTCAATAGCGAATAAATACTATAACGTGGCGTGCGCTATCTCGTTATTTTGAATCATCTCGCTCGACATAGACCAAATTATCATAAAGTTGAACATACAGGACATATATCCTTTGTCGCAGCAAAGAATTTTAACGACATATTAATATTTCGCGAGAGAAAAACTGATTAAAAGCAAGAAGAACGAACAAGTTAGAAAAGATTGTTACGTGTAAGTAACATTCTTCTTCGATGAATAAGATGAATAAAGTAAGGCGCGCGTTTCTAGCGCATGCTATTCCGCATCGTCTCCTCGAATTTCGTCTGACTTCCGATAAAGCTACTTCGCTTTCAAGAGAAAATCCTTATTTGTTCGGCATTTTACTTAATAGGAGCTCTATCTTTTTCTTTCAGAAAGGATTTTCTGAAGCTGGGAGCTTATGGAAAAGTGCACGACGTGCCGAGGCCCGCAGTGACGAGACATCTTTGAGGATTAAGTCAGTTGGAGACGCGAGAGCTTCTCCAAAACAAAAAATAATATCTAACAATATTTCTAGAGAGAAATGTGATTTATAATTCCGTATACAACACACTTAGATTGTAAAGAATTATTAAATGTTTAATTATTACATGTTTCTTTTGTTTGATTTAAAGACCCATCGTACACACATACACACACACACACATCATATAAGAGAATGTCGTACAATTGCATAAAAATATTAAATATAATGAATAATAATTTTCTAAGAACATAAAAAAATACCTGTTTAAAAATTATAAAATTTAAAATCAGTTAAGTAAATTGGTGAGCAATTAATAATAACACGTATTTCAAATATACGTATAAATAATTTAGATACAATTGATAAACACATTTAAATACGCGTTTGAAGTACACATTGCCAACGTGACATCTTTTTTGGATCACGTTAGAGAAGTACACAATATAAGTATTTCAATATGGATGGTCCAAAATGAGTTCTCATATATTTTTAATATCCATGATGGACAGCAACGTTCAAGACATGCGCCGTAAGCCGAACGTGCCGATGTTCCCCACAGGGAACGATATCGAAAAACAATTGACGGTGATAAATAAGAAAAATTGATTCAGCCGAAAGGAGAGATCTGCCGCCTGTGTTCTCGATCCTTTCGCTCGGGCGTATATCCTATCGCGTCCAAACGGCACCAAGGCCCATACAATATTTACGCTTTCCGCGGCAAACGCATAAATATTTCAGGAAGAAAGCCCTTTGCCCCGGGCGCCTATCGCACGCCCCCTTCGTGTTCAAGTGATCGCGTATATGCTGCCGATATTCAATATTGACCTATACAAGGCAAGAAACGTGACGACTTTATGTCATTTTTTTATTTCACTCGAGTAAAGACGTTTTTATAATCTTGTTCATATATTATGTATGTTTCTTCATTTCATCGTGAGAATATGTTACGACAAAAACGTAACGAGACATATAACGAGCGTTGTACAATCGGTAATTCATTTCAGATTAATTTTCACCCAGTCTTCGGTAATTGAGACAAATGAATATATGTTCGATTGACGAAAAGCGAATATGTCGCATTCTGGGCACGTGTTCCGGATGAGTCGGACTAATGGAAGCGACAGCGCGCCGCGCGACAATAATTAGTCTAATAGATTTCGGAGCGAGAAAATAGTGGAAAAGTAAGGATATGGAATAGCGTCTCGGTCGGTCGGTACTAATTGGTAATTAGACGACGAGCAATTAATCATGCCTCTTGACCCTCTTATCCTCCTTTTCCCCGTGGGAGTAACTGAGAATCCTGGAGTCGAGGAGTCGGGATATTTAGGTCCATTCAGCGCATGGCCATTCGTTAATGAAGTCGCGTGTCGGGGCGCGAAGTTCATTTCCCTCTGAATGCAATGCGTCCGAGAATCATAATTACTGTATTCCTGGCGCATGCCCTTCCTGATGTGATACACGCTCGGCGACTAACCCTCTAGTCTCCTCCTGTCGTCGCGGAGAATCTCAATTAACTTTGCTCACTGTCACCAATGATGAAAACGTGAGATATCTCACGGAATCCTCTAACCTCGCTACAAACATAAATCTCTTTCATTTGACAAGTTTTTTTTTTTTATTGGTTTTCGTTTTTCGTTGTTTTTGTGACTTTCAGTCAATTTAATAATAGCACGTCAATTTTGTTTTATGCTACGACGTGTAATTCTTCATGTAAAGTCTACATAGACTATTTTAAAAGACTTTCAAAATATATGCCAGATATTTAAAAATTTTGCAATTTTCTTATACATTTATAGAACGTTAGATTTCTTTATATCTCAATTTTTGAATATAAACATATTATGTGTATAAATAATCTGAAAAGTATAAAACTTCTCATACTGTCTTCACCGTTAACCCTAGAACGACACATTGAGTATTGCATACTCGATAGGTTTATTAGAAAGTAAGTTGTTTTACAGTTTTGAAAGGTAGCTAATCAAACTTACACAGTAAAAACTATGTGATGAAAACTTCACTTTTGATATAAAGCGTAATGTCTGATTTATAAGTTTTCAGAGAGTGAGGATTAAAAAATCGAGTTTAGTATCGTATATCCGAGAGAGTAGAACGTTTGCGATATTTTTTCAGCATGGTCAATGTAATTTGTTATTTACTTGTAAAAAACTGGGTTTATATTACCAATTTAAATTTTATATCATATCAATGAAAAGTTAAATTAAAAAATATTAAGTTTAACTAAAGTTCTAGCAAATTGACTCGAGTATGTCATATTCAATATGTGTATATCCGTTTCTGTTAAAAAATCGACATCGTTCTTAAAATTAAAACATTAATTAAAACGTTAATTAAAAAACATTTGACACATAGTTTTTCATTACTTATTACTTAATTACATTACGCTTTTTATACTGTGACTTTTAATTTCCAAAATATCATGAGTAAAGTGACAATCGGAAGTGTCTAAGATGAAAAAATCGAATTATGTTTAAAATGGAAACTGAACAGAATTATCTGTTTCTTTTTCTTTTATATACTAAATTTATATTTTGAACCAATGGCTCACAAATATATGGCAGTTTCTGGTAGAAACGCGTGACGTAATTCTCGCAAATACATGGCGGCGAAATTAATTAGCATGCGGCGGGTTCTGCGTCCTGCTGTCGCATATTTATCAATTTCTGGCTGAGCTAACGAAGCGTCTCGCATAATAACGCATTTGCACGGATCTCCTTTGATCCTTTCAGTGAATCGATTCCGATATAGAGACGCGCGGAATGCAGATACGGCCGGACGAGCTATTCGGACATCCTGATGAGTCGTGTTCTATCTAACTTCTCTTTTATCGGCCAAAAATGGCACCGACCGCCACCGCATGGAATGGCACGCATCTATGATCGCGCAAGCATTCGCGGTACGATACACGCACGCGAGCCGCAACGCACACACCGCATATGGGAAATATACATGCATGAAAGGCGATCATATAACACGATCTGCACCCCAGCACGCGCGCGCGCACGCGCCCGCGCGCATGGCTATAACGTTTCGATTATAGGGTGCTGCTATTCGACCCGGTTAAACCCATGGATTTAGCTGTGGCTCGGTTCCCACTTCCAAATGAACCAATCATTGGCAAAGCTCGAAGTCGCGATATATACTCTGAGTTAAACTAACGAATACGTTACGCGAGTTTGATTAAGACGTAGCTGCCGTTGAGACAGCTAATCGTAGCTCAATCAACTTAATGATACGATAATATACCGTTTGGGTACTGCGTGCAATCTTGTAAACAGATTCATTTTATACGGCGAGTTCCATAATACTAATATTGCAGCAATTGCGCAATCTGTTAAAGCGCTCGATATAGATATAAATTGCATAAAATAAAATAAACAAATTTATAAAACTTGTTATTAATTTGGAAAATTGAACTTTTTGTTATAGAATAAATGTAAGAATCACGATTGCGTAACGCGTTGAAAAGTAATTACGGTTCGCAATTAGTACTGTTGAGGTAAGCAACCAAAAACGTGCCTACAAGCGAGCAGCTAATCAATGAGGCCTATGTTTGACAGTCGTTTTCTACTCTTGGAGGTCTCTGCGCGTACACTCGTGTACTTTGCACTGCATGTACGCGAATCGTGTGTTGATATGCGTAATTCTACACAGACGGCATTTACTCTTTCTTTTTTGTTGATTCGTCTATTTGATATATTTGATTTTTCCCGATTTTTACTCGAATGTGTGTATGTGCGTACGTATGCGTATAAAATAACTGAATTGTAGATTACAGTGTTTTTTTCGAAGATTTGCACGCACAGAAAATGCAAACACGAATAAATGGTAAAAAGATAAAGAATAAAAGTTAAAAACAAGCCTTTCAAAAAGCACTATCTAGCGCATTATGCGAATTGTTTGCGTCTTTTCCGGATTTAATAAATAGACACAAAAAGAAGTTAATGTAATGTGTTCCAATATTTGTTCCAATTTACTTTGAGGTGAAATAGAAAAATGAATAATAAAAGCGCAAATGGAAATGAAACAAAGCTTGCATTCTCATTAAAAACAACTTAATTTCCCTTTTGCCATTCGCAAAACCTAATTGCGAATGTTAAGTCGTAAAAAGACACGATAAGAAAAAGAATGAGTTGTATTATACGTTCAAAGCTCAAGTGTACGGGTTTATTGACGGTTTATATATACAGCTGTATGCTGTATATGCCGTTGATATTCAACTACGTGCTCGTCTCCTTGTCGTTCATTGACATCATTGACGTCGTACTAGTTAAGATAAATCGAGATTAGTGATTGCTATATTTAACAAACCGTTTGAAGAGAGCACGGTAAAGAGACCTGATATATATTTTCAATTCTTGTACAAAATAAAATATAGATTTTTCATAAATAAGCTGTGTGTATTGTATACTCGTTTGTATACAAATATAATTCTTCAATACAATTCAAAATAAACCAGATTTTATAGTAAAGTAACAAACATTAGGTATGTGCGTATAATGTGATAATATACGTGAGATACATATATACGAGATTGTTTTATTAAAATAATACAACTGTCTGTGTATGCGCACGTAGGACGCATACGAGTTTTACTTGAAGGATTTCTTCGGGAATCCCGCGGGTCTTCAGCCTTCACGATTTTCTGCGCGCTACTTCGTGTCTCCATTCTTCCGTGACGTACGTAAGAACGATATTAGATTTACCCAGGAAGCAGACCCTTTCACGTAACCTACGCCCGGAAAAACTCGCGTGGAAAGCGATAAACGACGCGTCACAGCGTGTTTCGCGATATCAATCCGATCGTCGCGAGATGCGCGCGCGCGCGCGGGCGCGAAATATATTTCTGGAAAATAGATTATCGGTTCGATGACGTGGAAAGTAAAAACGCTGAAGCATGTTGTCACGAATGCGATCCCGCATTCCGTTTAAATGGGATAAAATACGAAAAATGCTCTATTCAACAAACTAAATCGAACGTTTTTCCAGTGCAACAAAATAAAAGAAATATACGCGTCTCATAATGCGTCTATTTTTTGACAAAAAAGTTCATTCTTTAGAATCAACAATATCGTAAGTGTCAGAAAATCGATAGATTTCCACTTGAATTTCGATATCTATACAATATTTCTATGTATATTACGTAAGAAATATAGAAGCTGAAGTAGGTGTATTTTATTCTTACTATATATAAAACTTACATTACCAATATCTAAAAGTAATAGTAACTATAATTGCAAAGTGGAGATAAGCAATATTACATACCTATAAATGTTTGAAAAGTTTCGAAAAAGCAGATTATAGTGAAAAGTTGAATATATAAAATGATGACGAAAAGACTTTCGAGAGAAGACACGTTTTCACATATAATCGCGCACTGGATAAGAAATTCCACATGTTTCGATAATCTATTCCTTCGTCGTCACGTAGAAAACGTGCATTGACGTTACCGCGTGTGTATGCGACCTAATGGAAAGTTTTCTTTTTCCTTTCCGTCTCTATATTTTTCGTCGTTGGGCGCGTCGTATCCTTTCTCCGAATTTCATCACGACGTATCTCGTATTTTGCGCGATTTCGCATGTACATATACATGAGCGTTCGTGAAACTCTGCGCGCCGTGATATCGGTTTCTTTTCCGGAATCTAGAAATCCCTGATTCGTTCGGCTCGTTACATTGTCGTTCGTCAGGATACAGTGAAATCCTTTATCTGGTTTTCCGGCCGAGGTTTAGGGGTATCGAAATAGTTTTTACTCCGATCGCACGTCTCTCGCGGAGTGTTATCCGACACAGAGAGGGGATTAAACGTAAAGCTTTACGTATCGTAAGAGTGACAGCGAGCATAATATGTGTCTTTGCGTGAGATTTAAATATAAAATTCGAATGTATGTAGTGCAGATGAAGTTGTAATTTAAAGCTTTCATTACACACGATATATTCATAACGATAAATAACCGTGTTGCCAAACAGTACGCTCGTTTTGACAGAATAGTTTCGATCGATTGCAATCAATGTTATTCAACACACAGTACCTATATATGAGATAGATATATGAAATACTTGCGGTATTTGTTCATAAAATGGGTAAACATAAATCTGTACGGAATTGTAGATAAGTTATAGCAGAGCTTTGATTAATGAACGATTCCTACTGTATGCGAAACTAATCCGAGCTTATCCAATCTTCCGACCAATGTAATTTTCTAACGGAAGCCATCACCTAAAAAAAGCCTCATATATATTGCAACTGACAAATAATTTAATGAAAATGCCTACTCTCACATGTAAATACTGAATTGCAGATAGAAATAAATAGCTAAAAACAGCGTATATATAAATAAAATTAAGAGAATACAACATTTTACGTTATGTTAAATTTAGAGTGTGTAAATGCAAAAGTGAAATTTAGAATGAAGAATAACAAACTAGAATACAAGATGGGAGAAAAAATCTAATTTTAAAACTTTCATACACGTAAAATAAATATGAATAAAACTATTGTAATAGAGATAATACAATAACGCTAAAATATAAATTTTATTATTTGATTAAAAGAACATTTAGGGATGATATTATTTTTGTATGTTTTTCTATTAAATTGATACGTATAAAATCTGAGATAGTTTAAAAATATTTATGTAAAATTTATCGTCTAACAAGATTGCACAGATTACGTTTTTTCTATTTGCAAAATCATAATTGAATAATCTATTTACATGCATCAAATAAATTTGCTCTCCAGCCGCTTTATTGTTATTACTACCGTCAGCTGCTTCATCCTCCGCTCCAATTTCTGCTTCGGATTCTTTTACGTTCAACTTCATAACGTTCATGTGCACGAGTCCTTAAAAACAATCCTTTAAAAAAACAAAAGTATCTAAATGTGTAAAGAATAACGATCGTTTATAACTGCGATAACTATCACGATACTGCATTTTTATACACTTATTTTTACGCGTTCCATTTCTACGATCGATTACTAAATAAACACGCGAAGAACGTAAATATGCTAGCTAGGTTAAATCTCTTTAATGCTACATACTGTTCTTGTTTCTTATTGTTACTGTTTTTATTTCTTATTTAACGATAAGATATTGATTTTTATATTAAAAAAATCTGAATACATGTCTGATGTCCGTGCAATTGTTACTTGTTAACCGCGGTGAAATATTTAATAATACGATACGTACATACAAAAGGCTCTGTTCCGTTATTTACTGGCAGTACTGAAAAATCTATAGGATACGTAACGTGAATCTATAAATTTTCAGTACTGCCAGTAATAACGGAACAGGGCCAAAATCAAACGAGTGACTTCAAAACAAACGTAGTTGCGTAAATATTGACATAAGTCTGTTACATGACGTATTTCTTTCTTTTATATTATTTGTTACCTTATAAAAAGCTATAGCAAATGCTCCGAAAGTTAGCTCGAAATTTCTACTTTACGTGTGCATGTACAGGTCATTCGAAATGTACAGCAATATGCCAACGTGAAATACGATCGCGCGCACTACGAAGCACGCTAAGCGATCACACGGTACTTCATTCGGCACTTTCGATATTGACTTGCACACGAGAGTCATTTTTTACTTACGCAAAAGAAGGCGGTCAATATACGAGCAGGTAACACGGAGGTCTACGGGTCAATGCCGCTTCGATCACGAAGAAATTACGAGAAGCGAAATTCAAACGACGCAGTATAAATACAATAACAAGTTTTTGTAACATATAAATGCACGAATTTTTGTTTACATGTTCGAAAGAGCAAAATATTTTCGAGAAAGACTCGACTAGATTTTACTTTAAACTAGTTTGAGTAACAGATTGCAGGAGTTATTCACCGATAATTCCGCGTGTATTCCCGCGTCTTTCCGCGTTCCACTTGATAAACTTATAACGAGAATGCAGTATCTATCGATTTGTCGTAAGTGAGAGAAACCTTATAAACTACGCGAGATCCCATAAAGATATCTTAATTGCAAAGTACGTGATTTCTTTTATCCCTTCGTAAGAACAAAGTTACATATGCACAAAAATACGAGCGCACAGAGTGTTCCATTATTGAGTATTCGGCTGTTTGCGCAAAGGACAACGCTGATTGGTCCGTCGTCACCGGTCGGCTGACGCGCTCGTGGCTTTCGGCTCGCCGAGCCCGAGTCGGCTCGCTCAGTCGTACTCGAACCGCGCATCGGCCAGGATCGTATGCCGCCCCTCTCTCGCGCATTCGCGCCTTCGTTGTGTGCGTGCGCACGTAGCTTCGACTTGCCACGCGAGACGTACCCACGTTGTATGTCCCTTCGAGACCTGTGTTCCATAACAGACTGACATACGCGAGATACGAGAGATTTTTACGAAAACAACTTGACAAGTGTAGTGGCGCGCGACAAACATTTCGAACGTTTTCAAACATCGCTTCGATTTGAAGTTGCTGTTTTCAATATAATCCTCGCAGTGCCAATTGCTTATTTATAGCGACAAGATTGAAGTGCGATAACGAGATCATTTTGTCAGCGCGCGTTGCTCAATTATAAATTATTCGCCGGAAACGCGCAATTCGATCGACGTGCAACACGACCCGCGTAATCGCGCGCTGCTTTGAGCTGTCACGCGAGACCGTCAACTCGTCGTGGAAATGGAGCAACGCGGTGAAACTGTCATCGAAGCTCGCAGCCGTCGCTCGATATCCTCCGCATAAACGCACGATGGCACGCTCTTGAGCGAATGAGAAATCCGATAACGGCGAGGATCGTTTTCCATCGGTGAGAATATATCGCGGGCCGACAACGCGGAAAAGGATCACGAAAAAGGATCACCTGACCTCCGCAAATCGAACACGACGCTAGCGCGCGTTCTTTTTCAAAGACGATCTCACACGATTCGGATATATCATTCGCGCGTCGGCGACGATTGCCAACAACGATCCGTGTGTGCATCGGTTGATGGCTCAAAAGAGTGCATAGAATCTATCCTCCCTTCCCGCCGTCGGCATTGGTGTCAGGACGGCCGTAATTCGCGCGCGTGCACGACATCCTTTCGCGTGCACGAAGACGATCCTCTCAGAAACGGGGTAGTGCGCACGACGGGGAGAGATAGATCGTCTTCGACGTAATCTGGCGTTGACGTGACCTAACCTAACCGGCGTAACTTTCACTTCGTGCACCGGTGTCGAACTCCACCTGGTTTCGTCCACCTTCCCTCCCTTCTGTCCCTCGAGGGTTGGTTATCGTGTGTGTGTGTGTGACCGCGTGTGCGCGCGCGCGCGTGCTTGCTCGCGCCTCTGGCTGTCCTTTCAACTGTGTTCGTCGGATGAGATGTAACTTCGCACATTAGCTAAGGGTGAGTGCACCACCAATACTACTTATATAACATTTTGGAACTATGTGGCGAGAGAAATTCTTGGCCAGTGGCCACAATGTATAGGGAAAGATGCTTCGACGCGCGCGCGCGCGTGCATAGCCACACCGTATTGAAATTTGTCAAATAAATTCAACACTGTTTTAATTAAAATTTCCCGTCGCGTGTATGTACACATATTATTCAATTTCCTGGAAAATTTTTTTCGGTATTAATGTTTAAAACGATTTGAAATTTTAATTAACATAGTCCAGTTAAAATTATTTTTATTTTTGCAAATTGAATATTATTTTTGCAACATGTGGAAAATTACAAAATGCAAACGGACATCTCGGTAGTAAAACACATTGTGAAAAACATCCTTTTTAATTTAAAAAAATAAAAAGAAAACAAAGAGACGAGACATTAGATTAATAAAAGCTAGAAAAGTGTTACATGCGTTATCGTATGTGTAAAACAAACAGCCGCTTTTATCTAAATATCACGAAGATATGTTGTGTACAAAATGCTATTGTTTTCATCGTGTTTTGCAGATATTTTTATATTATTTATATGATACTAAACATCACGGCATTTTATGAAGTTATCTCGTTGCATACCTATCATATATAACTTGTTCCGAATTAAAAATAATTCCAAAAATTCCGTTTATTTACTTTCACATGATGATAGATGTAATTTTTCGAATAGACGCGATGTAAAATATCGTGTGGAAAATGTTAGAGTTGTTAAAATTCCAACCTTTTACTTCTTATAAACATTTATAAATATTCCATTATGTTTGTCACACGCGATATTTCGATACACAGGTATACATGAATATTTAACTGTCAATTATGTGTAGTGAAAACAGTCTCTTTTCAAAGCTCCACAAAGAACTGCTTTGAACTGCTAAAACAGCTTTTCAGCTATTACTTATGCTTTTAATCATAACTTCTTGGAATCGATCTGCATGTAATTCGGTCAACAACTCTTCGTTATACGCATATTTCCCTATTCACTTTTAAAATCTCTCGCAGCTTTTTATCGCGCGTTCCTTTTATCTCGGATTACCTGATATTTCATTCTGAAGATGAAAAAAGTAGCGCACGCAAGTAAGTACGTGCGACATGAGTGAAGTTAAAATAGTATAGTTATTTCATTAAGTCACTGCTGCCATCTCTTGGAATACGATATGACTATTATAACGTAGCACCATATGAATATGTAACTATCTAATAATATAATTTAAAGATTATATATCATGTAATCTAAAACTTATGGAAAATTGAAAAATCTCAAGATTATTTAATAATCTGCATTTTTTTTCCATAATAATATACGAAGATATGTTATATAAACTGAATATGAAACTTGATACAGTATGTTAATTTAAAAAAAATCTTTCTGTATGTTGATGTAATATAATTTATATAACATATAAATATTAATATAAATATTAATATAACATATTAATTTGTGAAAAAATGTGAATTAATATTAATGATCCTTTATAATATATTAATCGTCAAAGTTACAATAAAGTTTCAGAGTTGAATTTAAACATATCGTATTCTAAGAGACACACAGCATCATATTCGAAACGTCGTGGCAAAGAGTTAAATCGTCTGAGGATTAATTGCGTCCGCAAAAGACATTGCAAAAAGGCACTGTCTCGCTTTGGGAGAAATAATATCCGCTTGCTCGCGCTTTAAAGGTTCACCGAACCAACCGTTGGATCCGGTATTTGTGTATTTCGTTGGCACATGGTGCCGAAAATAGTCGGAGCGTTTTAGGAGCATCTTTCTGCGGCCCGTTTAGAGAGAAAGAACAAGAGTAGAGTCTTTTCAACGGAGAAAGATGAGAGAAGGGTAGCGCTCTCGCGCTAATTGGTTAATGTCCGTCATTACTATACAGTGTACGGGAAGCGAGAAAAATTAAAACCGGCTATCAACCGGCAAAGAAGAAAGAACTAGGGAAAAAGGGTCCCCTCGTGCGTATCTTTTCAACGGGGTTGTTTCGGTCTCATTTGCACGACCACTTGATGAGTTTAAAAGTAAAAGATATATATCATAGAGAACCGTGGAAAAAGAATTATCGTTTTTTTCTTATTCGCAGTAACAGACGTAAAATACATATGACGTGAACAACAGAATCATAGTTTTGTCGCTTTGCTATTTGTTACAATTGCACTTTTTTTTTTTTTTTTTTTTTTTTTTTTTTTTTTTATTTCGAATCGTCTAGATATGTTCGTCTAGAGATCTCGTTAAGGTCATGCGAGCACAACCTTATCGTGACCGTATCCCCGCGACCTCGAGGCACGTAATCCCGCAATTAGCAGTAGTCGACGTTTACTTTGGCGACAAAGGGAGCCGTGTCTCCCTCCGTTATTCTAAAAAGCGCGTCAGATTCAAGGGAAGAAAGTTTTTTTTTTTTTATTTCGTTTGTAATTAAAGTTTTATTTCTGAAAACGCGCTCAAACACAATATTTAATTGCAATATTTTAGGAAATATTTCAAAACTTGTTATATTAACGTCAGCGAAAATTGCAATTGCCCCCGATAGGCATGCACGTATAGTGCATTATTAAATTTCATTTGCAGACCTTACCTTGTATTGAGCTACGTTAATTAATTTCTACAAGCAATTTTGTAATTTACGAGTAAATCGATGATCAGCTTACCCGAGAGTTTCGTTGTTTGAATTGTGTACGTGTGTTTACTGAATATTACAGTAATTACGCTTTTATATGCTGCGACGGACTTAATGCGTGTGCATGCAAAATGTGTTGAGTAAAGAAGCACGCGTTTTTCGTCGGTATCGTTTATGTCACAGCACCTGATGAGTACTGCATTTGAGCTTAACGTATCTCGCGTTTCGAGATCTTTCAAACATTTTCTGCGTTACATAAGCGTACATTTCCTCACATATTTCACACGTGGCTGCAAGTACCTACAAAACGTCGGTTATTGAAACGACCGCGGCGTTGAATTCGCTGCGTATAAGCGCACGATTCTGAGCGATCGGTAACTGTGATTCGATTCTCGCACGTAGAAACGAAAGTATGAGAAATTGAAAGATTTCAGATAGGGGCGCCGTGGTGTTCGCCACCGACATGTAAGTTCCGTAGTCACGTGAGGCCGAGTGACTAACACCCTCGTCTTTGCTACACGGGAATACACTTATGCACCGGGGCATTCATTTTCCGCTATCGTGAGCCGTACTTTCTCGCACAAGTGGCTCGCAAGATTGAAAAATTCTAGATAAGAAGATGTTAAACTGCATCCTTCCCGCCCTACGCGGCGCGCTCACAAAGAGTGTGTGCCCATCACTATGATTCCCTTTTCTTATTAATTCAAACCAATGGAAATCAATATGGAATCGGGACGCACTCGTGTCAATAATTTCTCCGGAAATAAAGTATCACATTCTTCTAGAAATAAAGTATCACATTCTTAGCCTGTCTTGACCTGAATCTAAGTAAGCCTCATAAATTTCACCATATTTTCCACGTAAGAGTTGTGCACCGAATAAGCACGCAGCTGTGATAGGAAAATTTACTGTGTTATATGTATATATATATATATATTTATATTGTACGTACGATATGTTACATGCTCCAGTAAGTAGCTATACGAGTGTAAAATGTTAATTTCGATCGATTAATTGTGAAACATATGTAGACCTAAATACGTGATTAATGAACAAGCGTTTGATAGTTTTTGCTTGATATTTATGGATTACGATCACTTGGATGTTGTTGCAAACAAAATTTCATGTAACACATCGTAATCTGCGGTTTACGGAGGAAATATTTTTCTTTTTTTTTTAGACGAGCAACGTTCTTTGTGTAAGAACGGCATCAAATACGAACCCGTCATATTTATGGAAAATTAATAGCATTCCGGCATGAAAAGGATGGAATGCGAAGTTGTGAATTCCTTTCTCGCGTTTTCCGCTCCCAATGTGAATTTATTCGCCGCGTAGCCATGCTTAATTCGCCGGTAATTGCACCGCCGCGCTCGCGCGCACATTCTCCGCTTTGAAATTTCATCGTAAGCGTACAGTCATCCGCCAGCCATCTGCGAAACAATTTCATATTTTCAATGTTAAACTCTGAGCGAATACCAATATCGCGAAAATTTCTCGCGTTTGCCCCCCTACGTCGTCCCGACGACCCATTTGCATGGAACGGCACCGCTCAGCGCAGCGAGCGCGCCATTTTCGCGCGCAACGTTTTTATTAGGCCGATGCGGAAAGAGAGAAAGAGAGAGTGAGGAATTTCTTTTCCGCTGTTTTGCGAGATCCTGAATTGCGCTCGCGGCCACCAGTATTTACTTCTACTCGGGGCAAAGGGAAAGACTTTTGTCGCGGTTGACGCCATTAGCGTGCGCCATTGTAGGTAGACGACCGGTGCATTTATAGCTGATCATACGGGAGCCAGCACCAGCCTGTGTGTACATTTCAACGGCGAGTGCACTTAAAATTTCCATTTACTTGCTGCACGCAGCCATTCGTATTGGTGCAAACGCATCCTTGCGCGAAGAGGGATTGCCGGCCGAGTGCGCAGCACTTC
>QVNW01000702.1:0-48580 GCA_014825475.1 Pseudomyrmex flavicornis | reverse complement strand
CAAACTCACTCGGTCGCAATTACCGGTGTGGCGGCTGAAAATACTCTGGAGATTTACGGATTTAACGATCATTATTCGCGCAGACGTGTCTAGAGTTTAACGACTGGGTCGTGAAAGATGGTGAAAGCGTTGTGCTGGATAATTTCTGTCTCTAAAATGGAACGCCAAAGCTTGGCACCGGTGCCATCTGCTCGACCACTCTTAAGCTTAAAAGTGTGTTCATGAGAGTCTTTAATTCTAGAAATCCTGAGAGTTTACACTGAACTGTGTGTATACTAAACAAAAAACAAAAAAATTGAAGCAACTTCCCTTTTATTTCGCGTTCTAAGCATGTTCCTCGCGGACATTGAATTACAGAAGCAAGAAAATAGTTTTTGTAGCACGACTAAATTTGTGGATGCTTAGTAATCAAAAAGAAAAGTTTTTGGCGTGTATTTGATGTTATAACTCTCGAGTTCTTAGGAGTCTTAATTTGCGAAAACAAAAAAAGTAAAAGTTACATTGTAAAAGTAGTAGTTTCTCAGGTTTTCAAATTGGTCAATTACACGACACAGAGTCTTCCTCTTTCCACCCTTATCCCTTTGCGCTCGCGCTCGCTTACGCACACGTGTTATGACTCAGAAATGATAACCGATGATTTATCCGTGACAGGCTGCAGGTACCGCGGATGGATTATCGTTCTGATTGCAAAGTATGAAATAATTAGGGAGCGGGACCGCCGACCATCCATCATCGGGCAACGATGGCCGCTTGTCAGGCGCCGTTCATTTATCATACTCGCTCAGCCATCGCCCTCTTCCTATTCCCATCGCATCGCCGATGTTCCATTGTTCGTATGTCGGACGTAACCGTCCGTTACTGCTAATTACCTCCTGCCCCTGCGAAAGATTACGCGCGGTCAAGGTATCGGGCGTATTAACGGGGGCGGGTTACGCGTTGCAACTATCGGCCCCCGTGTTTCTGGGAGCGTCGACCGATCAACGACTCCATTAGATACCGGTGTTCACTCGGCCAAAGATTCCGGATAGCTTGTTGCAGCTAAATCAGCCGCTTCAGTAGTCGATTTATCACGCGCGTTTCGTCATCGATTCCGAACTCCCCCTTGAGTTCTTAGCGTCAAAACGACGGGAACTAATGCGCTTTGAAAGAACGTCTTGTTGGTAATATCGACGATTGAAGGACGGATGTTTAGCAGCTCAGACACGTTTGAAATACATGTTTATAACAAAGAAGAGAATAGAAGTAAGACGTTCAAGCATTGAGAAAGAACACAAGACCATAAAACGTTTTTTTACTTGCTGAAAATTATAGTTCGAGCAAAAGAAAAGTATTTAGAAAAACGGAAATTTAAATAATGATATTAAATAATGACCAAAGACAACTTTACGAGGAAAGAGAGTCAGATCATTTATTTTGAACAAATAGTTACACAAATTTTCTCGCTTTCTCTTCCTCTCGAGACATATAACAAAAAAGAAAGAATAGTTATATAATAAAACCTCTCAATCACTAAAAAATAAAATACAAAAACTTATAAACATTCGTTTACAAAGCGTCAACCTTTAGAGAGCCGGCATTTTTTCTTTGAAAGTTTGAATTTTTTTAACGTAAAATTTTGCACATATAAAACCTATATGCTGCGCAAAGTTTCCGAGTTTGTTGTTGGTCACTATAGTGGCCACCTTCTAAAGATTAAGGTAAAATCACAAAAAAAAAAGAATTAGTAGATTAATTATTATTTGTCTTCACGATCGTAATGTAATATTCGGGTTCACTCGTGATATCGTATATTCAATATTTCGAATTCTTGTTTGTGTTCGCGAGGTAAACAAATAAAATCAAGGATGTACAAATATGAAACCGTGGATAAACAAATGTAGCAAGTGGTGAATCAAAATATCAGTTGTAATGAGGATGTAATGGGATTACGTGCAATATGTGCTACATATATTTGAGTTGACAGCTTCTAAAAAAAATATATATATGTATATTTATTGCCCGATACAAATTCCCCGTTCCCTTCGCTCTACTTTTCTATTGTCGTGGAACGATAGCTTGTCCAAACATCGTATCCGACTTCTTTTGCCTAACATCCTCGAGGAGGTCTTCGTTTCCCTTAGCTATTCAACCGCTCTCTCGCACACTGACCTCCATTTTCGCAAAATATGAGACTAGAAATCACGTTATAAATCGTCCTTAAGCAATGGACATCTGGAAAATGCGACACATCTAGAAATTATAGTGCTGATCGTAAAATTCGAGAAGTTTTACCTTGTTTTTATTTCTGATACCGTTGTGCTACTTTGAATGCCGAAAATCTTTTCTTCTTTGATTTTTTTTTTGTTTTTTTTGTTTTTTTTATTTATGAAGAAATATCAAATTTACGAGATAAGTTTCTCTTTATTTTTATACGCATGTTCGAACTCGATTCTCAAAAACCTCTGTCGAGATATCTAATTTAAAACGAGCCGACAAAGAAAGAAACTTCACGAAAACCTCGAAGAAATAGGTACTTAATGTAATGGAAAAAAGGGGGAAGAATCAAGAAATATTAAGGCTCCTTGGAGCCTCGTTCCCAGCTATATTAAATTGTGATGTCAGAAACGAGAAATTGTATGAAATTTTTCTCCCGCGGTTTGCATCAAAATAAACTATTTTTTATTTCACACCAGTGTTTGAAAGTTATATAAATTGATACAATCGTAGTTCAAAATGTCGCAATATCGGTCTTGTTTGTGTAAGTTATCACATTTCGTCTGTATTTTCGTAATAATGATATATCGGTATACTAATCGCTTTGCGAACCGAAAACGTCTTGAAAGAAAGAACATTCAAGGGGCTGAGAGGTAAATCTATTTCGGTTATTCGCCGCGTGTCACGATGGGCGACAAAAATAATCTACTGTCGACTGTTCGAAGGTAAATTCTATGCCAGGTGAAAATTTTTCTCTTGTAAACGTGATTTCTTGCGGTCAGGCTGAATACAGCGGTGTCTCTCTACTGCCGATTTATAGTTTTATACCTGCGACGTAGAGAAGAGAAGAACGAAATAGAAGAAGAAGAGATACCTAATAGACAAGATTTACTGCGGCACGCCCGTCTCAATTGCGGAACAAATTTATCTTCTCTGCGGTCAGCAGCAGCCTCCCCATCGCTTCCTAGCCTCAATCTTGGTTCCGCTGTTCCTGAAATATTGGCTCACCCCCGGACTCGAAAGTTACTTGACATACGAATCGATGTACGGTCCGAGAGGGAGAAAAGAAGAGGGACGGTCCCTACGGGGTTAGCAGGCCTGTAAACTTTCCCGCGCACCCTAACACGGAACAACAGAAAAGGTACGCACACACGCTCTTTCTTCATCGATCTCGGGCACGTCAGTCTCTTTAATCGCGCCTGCATCCGTCCGGGAGTTCATTGGAAATCCGTCGGCGTGTAATCGGCTTTTCATTCAATTCGAAGTCACAGCCGGTGACTCTTACCGTGTCTATGTTCGCGCGGGGATCGCGAGCGCGAGCGGGAGTAGGTATTTCGTAATTGATCGCGCGATCCGAGCGGCTGCAATTAAGAACACAAATTAACGAGAGATATTCATCGGCATTATAAATTACGCGCGTGATTTACGATCGATAAAATTACGATTCGTCGCGCGCGCGCATATACACTGTTGCGCTCGATACGTGTTATTAATGTTTTGAGGATACTGATTGTTATCCAAGGGACATGAAATATCTGTTTTCCTCTCTCTCTCTTTTTCTCTTTCTCTTCTTTCTGACGCTCCTTAAGGCTCCTTCTCCTTATTCTTCTTACGCGGCGAAACGGCGGCAGTTCGCGCCTGTAAATTGTGCTCTGGACATGCAATTAGCGCGACAACATCGACCTCCACCAACAGGAAAAGCAACGAGCGGGCCTTGCCGCAAAGAGCTCGCGAGAAACGAAACGCGGACTTGCATTTCAACGCGCGAATAACGTCTTTTCGCTACGTCGAAACCAATCAGCGTGCCCGATCGTGGTTGGCGTCATGTTCTCAGAAAAGTTTAATCGCCTCGCTGCACACTCGCGATAATATTCACGCGAAAGGCACGGTTTCTTTATTTATTCGCCCGTTTCACGATTCCGGGGATTACACGGTCCGCGCAATCTGAAATAATTTTGCCAGGAGAGAGAGAGCGCCTGTCATCGCGCTTTTAAGGTCTCTCGTTTATTTATTCCCGTTCAAAGACAGAATTATGTCGCGGGACGAATCGGGTGAAATCGATGTCGAATCGATTTGCAACAATCTTTATTCTTAGAAACGAATTCGACACAATTGTCGATGATTGAAACCGTTCGCCCGGCAACCGTTTTTAAAGAATCACATTACTTATCCGGCTTTGGTTATTCGGTTTCTCTTGATTCCGATCCACGGGGCGGGATAAACGGCGATATCCGTCCTTATCGCGTACGTGATTGGAAAGTCCGAGGACGCGTGAATAATTACGTAGATATACTTTGGTATTACTTCGGTAAGAGAGAGAGAGAAAAATCGAGCGAATCGCCGCCTCACGCCGCGGTTTGTACGACCGAGAAACATCGAGAGAATTCGCGATCGTTATTTCCACTCGCGAACACATTTCATACATCGTGACATATTACATTAGATACGGGATCGCGTTAAAAGTAAAGCAAGTCGGGAATGATAGATCTCGTCTCGTTGCGCGAGAGTCGCACCGTGAAAATACATCAAAAAGAAAGCGAGCGAAATTGCAGCGGGATGTGTAACGCGATCATCTCTTAATCTTTGCAAATTAATCATAATTTATACGATATGTACATAAAAGAGCGTGTAATACATTATAGCGATATAACATTTCGCGATTGAATCGGCGAAATTCTTAATCGCCCAATTTAAAGCGGAGTATGTACGTTATTTCGTACGTAGCCTTGTACATATATTGACACTTCGTTTCGCCGATATATAGGACACGCGTCGCGTGAATAAAGAATCGTTTTGCTCCCGTCCTTGATTTCGTTTTTCGATATTGAGCTCGGAAAATAAACGGAACATTTGTCTTGATGCTTACGTGACCGGTGTGCACCAAATCTTTGAATAATTGCGACTGCTCGATAGATATACGTACATATGTGTGTGTGTGTGTGTGTGTGTGTGTGTGTGTGTGTATATATATATTTATATATTTATATATACGTACTTTTACCAGCAAATAATATACTGAATATTTATTCCACTTGTTTTGCCCTACTTTTTTTCACATTGCTAATTAATCTGGGAAATATTATCAAGTTTGATTTAATTCACACGTTAGCAAAGTCGCACGCAATTAACATTCATATATTGCAGGAACATATTTTTTTTCCTTGGCTAGGCATGAGACAGGTATCATACTTCGTAAAGTGTAACAATGTTGCAAAAGTAAAACGTGCGTGTATATTATCGAGAAACATTGCATTTGAAAGTATGTTAATGACGGCCGCTACATACACACGTGATAAATACGATTTACGTTCTTATATAAATTTAATATTTTATTACCTGACGTAACGAAGGTCTCTCCTGACACGCTACAATACACATACATAGCGATATGTAATGAGATATTGTATATGTAATTTATACGAAAAAATTGTAAATAATACGTCTGGAGCGCACAAATAATAGGATATTAAATAAAAAAATTTAGCAAAGTTTAAATAAGCAAACAGTCGAACATTTTATAAGCATTATATAAAAGAATATAAAAATACGTTTAAGAGGCTATGTCGTCATTTCGAAAGTGACAATAAACTTTAACTTTAACTGACGTTCATTTTTATTTATTTATTTATTTTTTTTTTGTATATCTTTCTTTTTCTCTCGGTCATATATTTTTCGTCTAGACGAATTTTAAAAACCCTTAAAAAAAATCTCAATAATACGATTTTCCGACCTTCTAATATAGATATTTTTTGACGTCATTAACACGTCAGAAATTTCAGCTTCGACTCATTCTTTTTTTTGGACGATATATCACCGAGAAAAATTTATAGTCTCTCCGTTCAGAGACTGTTACGTGACAAATCGAGAACACGTCGTAAGAGCAACAGTGTAACAAATTGTCTTTATATACCTGTGTTTCAAGTCTCTTCAAGTTACGACAGAGAACTTGACGGACTTACAAACGACACGGTAGCAGATCTGGTCGTGACGCGCGAGAAAGTGGTGTTGATTGAAGTGTAGTGGTGATTTAGTCAGTGCGAAGTCCTTCGTTCCCGGGACACCGAATCCGAGGTGGGGTGCGATATACTTACTTTTCGTTACGGTCGTAGATACATCAGGACAGGTTCACCTACATTCCGCAAGTCCGGGCAGATAATTCGCGATAAGACGGTTCTGCTTGGCCGGGTTATATGTATGTCCGTACGTGCGTGTATATGGGAGCGTGTGTAGTGGAAACGCAGGGCTCTGCGTGCCTGCCGGTAATCACGCGCCGGGATAAAGTTATTCCGGGGCATAAATAACCGACATGTCTGGAATAAGGCATTAATTTGTGTTATTTATCGGCCATTACGCGGCAAAGAAACATTCGCATGGGAAATAATGTATCATTCTCAACACGCGTCCGCGCCGAATACGGAAGGGGGAAGAAGGAGGGGGAGGGAGATGGGGAAAAATCCGAGGATGATGCGGAATACCAACGAAGCGACGAGAGCTGGACGTGTGCGAGAGCTTCGAAGAAAGCTTCGTCGAAACGCGATTACATAATGTGTTGTTAAGAGAACCGATTCCGGGAGAAACAATAGCCTGGTATAGCGTATGTGTAAAGTTCGAAGATGACCCTTGACATTTTGGCTGACGCGCGCGAGTCTCATTTGTCATTTTTTGGCGGCGGCGAGGCGGTTTTGTACTCGGAACTGTCTGCTTCGATATTTAGTTCGAATGTGGCGCGTTCGATAACTTTGTGCTCGTCATAGCTCGTCATAGTTTTTATTTTTTCTACGGTAGATGATTTCTCGCATTTATTTTGCTAAATCGTGAACTGCTGCGTAACTTTGGCTCAATAGTAAACATATCGACATTAAAACGCGAGTTTTAATGAGGGTAACGAGGTAATGATTAAGTCAGTCCGCAATGGCCAAGTTGGCAGCATGTATAACTTCTCGAATAACAGTTTCAAGAATTTTAAACAGCCGCGCTTGTAAGCAGCACGTGTAAGAAAGTATTCGCATATGAATTACGTACGTATCGCGTTTAATTAGTTGTGCGGCGAATAGCAGTTGTTTTTTTTTTGAGAGAGGCAGGAATGCCACACCGTTAAACCGTCCAACTTGAATAACTCGATCAGCTGCGCGTTTTTCATTTAATTAAGAAATATTACGGCCGTATCAAAATATCATCGAGCTCGTTTACGCTTATTAACTAATTATATTGTATACGATAAAAAGATAATTTTTCTCAAACTCACCGCCGTTGTAATATGTACGTAAAATGTCTGTATCTGTGAAAATTTCACAAATTATTACCACAAAGTAGACACAGACTCCGACACTTTATAAGTAATGAGCGGTGTAAATATAATAGTCGACGGCTTTCTGTATATTCCGCTTTCTAATTGGAAACGGTTGTCGCGAAAGAGAAAGAGAGAGATCACACGAAGATATATGCACACATATTGAGAAATATTAGATTATACCGCTAAATAAATGATCACATCAATTTCGATTTACGTTATTACAATTATCAACGAGCGATTATCGATCATGTATATAGAAGAGTATCCTAAGCACAAGATGTTATATATATATATACACGCCTTTCGGCATAAATATTCATTTCCTCCGTCATAAATATTCAACGTGTATTATAATTGATCTGGAAACTAGCAACGTTCTGCTGCTACGTTGTTGTGTACCCTTTAAAATAACGTTTCGTGTAAATTGGCCATTAGTTCAACACCCAGCTGAGACAGGCGGACAAACGTCCGCCTGTGAAATACATTCGAAATGGACGAGATTTGAAGTTCCGATGCAGGTTGATGGAAGATAACCTCAGATGGCGGTAAATACATGCTCGGTTCACTGTCGATAAAAGCATTAACTTCTGTTATCTCGTCGCATACGTATTATCTGATCTGATAAGCATAAAAGTTTATGTCTCGCACACAAAAGAGCACTGATAAATAAATTAATATATAAAGAACAACGGAAAGCAGTACATATAATAGACAGAAAAACAAAAACCACGAAGTGGAATTGCTGAAGAAATAAAAAATAATTACTGTACTTTAAAATTTATATTTAGACGTTTTTGTTTTTTAAAAAAAATACACAGTATCGTTTTTTTTTTATTTTGACAATAAGATCGCGACACTTCTTCATGATTGAAAATCTGAATTAGTAAAGAAGCAATTGCAATCCAAAGCAACTCTGTAATATTTCCATTCGCTTGATTATTCGATCCGATATCTAACACGATTCAAAAGATAAAACAAATACATCAGTATGTATAAGCGGAGACGATAAATTTAATAAAGCAAGATTAACGTTAGCCGATACTGGCGAGAGGAGCTGAAACGCGCGCATTTGTTGCGTCTCCCGTATATCCGTCCCTGCGCTTCGAAGAATCTCGTGGAAGGGGCCATCCCTGGGTGAATTATGGACTCGACAGGGCAGCGCGGCCGCCGCAACATTAATTGGGTCTATCGCCCAAACGAACACATGTCGGATTACTCGTCCCACTCTGCTGGTACATATACATACGTCAGGCGGCAGCACTGTCGTGCCAAGAAACAGAAGAAGAAGAAGAAGAAGAAGAAGAAGAAGAAAAGAAGATAACGTAGGAGAAGAAGAAGAAGCGGGAACGCGTCAGAGAGCATCTCGGCCGAAGGAGGAGAGAGAGACATAATGAGAAAAAGAAGGAGCAGAGATCGAGACAAGTCTGTTCTTTCATTAATCAGCGATTAAGCCTCTGGCCTCGGCCTTTATGAATTATTATGATACCACATCTCACGACATCGCCATCAGTCACGACCCGTCGTGTATCTCGGTAACTATCTCCGGGGCCGCCTGGCAGACGTGTTTACATTTATCACCGTCATCTTTTCAGCATGCTTGATTTATCTTCCGCGCATTATCATCTGGCACTTTGACATTTTGTTTGAATGGATAAGAGTGGCTAATGTCGCTTTCTCTCTCTCTCTCTCTCTCTTTCTCTCTTTCTTCCTTCCTTCCTTCCTCTCTTCCATCTTTCTTTTTTCGAGAGAATTGGCGCTGAGCGAGCACAACCGGACGGATTAAGAATTGTAGATTGCGGATACGTGAAATATCGCATTTCGTCGCGATATATTTCGACCGGAATGTATTGCTGTTATTTCCGGGTCTGTCAATAAATAATATGTCTCCCTAAGATAAGACGCTTATCTTTTGACCGTGTGTCTTGCACACGTGTTCCATATTAGCATGTCGCAAATTTACAAGTCTGCTTAAAACGCGTTTGAATGTATCTAAAAGCGTTTTGTCGTTACATTATATATACACTTTTGCATACCTTTGAATAATCATCGGGATTGGCGCTTGTTTGTCACGAAAACATGAGTTTGCGAAAGCCTCTATTAGAGATAACAAAACTTCCATTACAGTTGACTGGCTGATCGGAATTTTCAGAATTATCGTAACACGTATTCATAAATAATACGAACGTTGTTGTAAATATCAGGGGCGTCGCGAGCATGGAACGCTTACATAAATTTAATAGGAGAATTTTCAATGGCAGCAAATGTGCGGACTGATTAGTCATCCATAGCCAGAAACGACGTGCTTCTCATCCATCATTATCCACCCAACAGTCACTCCATTAATCAAGTGTGGTGACATCTTGACGCGTTCGGTTATTGATGCTTTTTCTTACCGCAGTTAATACCGGTTTTGAATTGATAACGTCACTCGAACTAACGCGATGCGCCGATATTGATCGCTCGTTCTGATATTTATAATTACCTTATGCGTTACAGGATCTCGGGGGAAAAATATTCCTCGTGTATAAGAAAGCGAAGGGGAAGAAGCAATCGCGCTGAGTTAACAGCTAATTGAGTGAGGTCGCGAGGCATTTAAAAAACTGAAAGTGATTAACGACTTATAATGACGTCCGTTTTTTTTTTGTTTTTTTTTATAAATTAGCATATTAGAGAGTTCGTCCGTTTTTCCCCCTTGACCTTAATTAGTTCTGCAACGACACGCTACACATAGAAATGTACGTAAAAGTTTGTACTTTTCTTATCTTGTGAAAAATATTGTGGCATAAATATTAAATATTACAAACGTATACTTAGTTCATGCTAAGAGAATATAAGAATTACAGTTAACACATCGTGAAATCTAGCACTCTCTTAAAATATATATATCTCTGTGAAATATCCGTTTGGGATTAAATGTTCGATGTGGCACTTAATCTGAGCGGAATCGCCGATATCAAGCAATTTTCATTCATTTCCTTCGTTACACGGAAACGTAATAATAACGGCGCGCGCACGGCTTTTATTCAACGACATCGCGGAGAACATTGTATCACTCTCGGCTTATAATCGAATTAAATAGCCGCGTTATCGATAAACGACGGTATCCAGCAGCGGAGTCGCAGCCGGTCGAGAAAAGCGCGCCACGCCGCGCGATATGTCCGACAATGATACTTTCACGCGCGCGGGGCATCCGGCCTTAATTGAATTTATGTACCATTTTATTTCACGTTTCAGATTTTCGTGCCAATCCCCGATAAATCTGTCGGCATTAATAATCATAAGTGTAAGTTACGGCCGGACCAATGGCCCAATAAAAGCTACGGGTGAAGCTAATACTGAAAGAGAGGTAAAGAGGGAGACTGAATGAGAATAAAAAAAAAAAAACCAGGGACAGAAGGGAAGAATGAGAGAGACAGTGAAAGAAAAAAAGAAAGAGAGAGAGAGAGAGAGAGAGAACAAGGGGAAAGCAACCCGGAGCGAACGTGAGGATTAATGCTAATCAAGAATAAATTATAATCATACTAACGTTTTCGTACCGACTCGGCGGATGCTCGGGGACTCACAGAAGAGCAAGAGGTGGGCTTTAATTTATTGGACGACCGAAAAGACACTGCGCGTAAGCGCATAACTTGTGTTTATCAGAATCCGGCCATTTGCTCCTGAAACATATTACCGGTTTAACTGCCAGCCGGATGGCTATTTTATTTCAGGGATGTTTATCGTGCACCGGTGTGTTGCGGAAAATATATGCTTGAAATGTGCGCATTACGACGGAGCAGCGATGTAAGTTGCTCTAATAACCGACGCTCAATAACTCGATGATTTTACATCTTCGCGCGTCGCGAGAAACGCGTTAGATATATCTCTGTCTTTCTCTCATCTTTATATACAAAATCTTCAAAAACACGTCGTGTTTTGACGACGCAGAAATATTAAATGGAATGACGATTTTCAACTGCAAAGAAACTGCTCGTAAAACATTTGGGATTTTTGGAATCTAATAATTTCACTTCATTTTTTTATTTATTTATGTAGTTGCAACAAGTAGCAAAATACGTGTGCGTGTGACTTTAAATACACAGCAAACTTGTTTACGTAATATTCGATATTTGTAAATAAATGTTAAAGCGAAGAGAAAACGACTAACTTATATCAAAGATTTTTTTGAAAGGATAGACTGTAATCCGAGATGGCAGGGTTGCTCAAAGGCTATGACTTTGCCACTGTTATTAGTTCTTCAAAAGGCGTATACACTCTCATGGGATGTTTGCTCAGCGATATATCCGCAAAATCGAATAAACTAAGCAATTCAATATCCGTTATCTTGCCTCAAAGCTCACTCGCGAGTCCGGGATCAGTCAGGCTTTTGGTGAATGGAAATGAGTTGAGAAGACAAAGAAACATCGAATGCAATATGATTGTGTCAGAAAGTTAAATAATAAATTCGATGATACATATATCTGTACTCAAGATTAAACAATTTTTAATTTCGTCATTTGTCGTAAATTATAGATTTCCGATGTAATTAAATGAGATTAAATGGATTATGTCAAAACAAGCCGATAAATAATCAAAATTTGCGGGAAAAACGACGAAATGACTGATGACAAGTGTGTAATAAATTTTCAATAACCATAAAAGTACCATTACTTTATGCGAATTGATGCTACAACTTGGATTCTTGAAAATGTGATATAGCATTGAACGTTGCTGAAAAATTACGAGTTATACATCATTCTTTGTGTCTCCAGTCTATAATTAATTTTACAACAATGACAAATGTTGCGAATCGATTATCTTCATTGTGAAGTAGTTACGCGACATGTGCGCGTAATATATATATTACTATGCTTTTTTTACATTATTTTTTCTCTGTATTGTGAAACACTTTAAGAGTTTATTAAGTAACTACCGCTTTTAGTAAAAAGCTGAAAGAACGAAAAATATAGTTAAAACATTCAATTAGAACACAATGTCAATGAATAAAAATAGAAAAAGTGTGAGAAACTTATTGATCATCATTATAGGAAAAACAATTTATCGCGGTGTTTTCAACGGACAGAGAGATTTCTTTTGAACACTTTTATGCACACACGTACACACGTTGACTTTCATTTCCCCAACCTTAATGTAACACGCAGATATTACCTTTCACGATGATAATTCACCACTTGGCGGCAGGTGTTTGGGTGATTATAGGATAGCATGTGAACGGCGCTGAATCGAGCGCCGATTAAGACGTGTAAATAAAGTATTTATGGCGTGTAATTTTGCACATTGTGGACCCCGATTATATATTATTCGTTTGAGACCGAGCCTGGTCGTTTGCCTGGGATATTTAGCGTGACTGGATGCAAAAAAAAGAGAGAGAGAGAGAGAGAGAAATAAACGGAATGATCGACTTTCTCGAGGGACACTTATCACGACCAGCATCGTGCACGCGGTGCGCGACGAGTCTTATGCTTCGGGATGAGCGAAGACGGGGCCCGGGGGGTCGCGCCGGGGCACCGCTTATTTACTCAGGCCGGGAGTTGATGTATGGCCCGCTGCTGGACGTTGTCGGTGCCTTTCATTCGACCGCCTCTCGCCAGAGACAAGAGATAACCTCGCCTCTGATCAACGACTCTCCCGCTACTCTCTTAAAGGCCTCACGCTACATGATCCAAGCGCGGGGTCGGCATGAATCTCAGGGGCCATTCATGGCGGCGCGCCACGTCGCGCACAGCGCCTGCAGGCGCGGACGGATACACGGGTTAAATGTTGTTTGAAACGCCCTTATCGCTCAAATAAAGAGGGCATTTCTTCTCTCGAATATAGAGAGTGCTCCTCAAGTGTATTATCCGTGCGAGTATCTTTTTAATTTGTATTTATGAAAGCTCTCTCGGCTCGGTAAATGTAAATAAATCAACAGAGAAATGAACACGCGAACACAACAATTTTATTTTATTGTTTTTTTATTTTTTTAGTTTTGGTAATGAGAATTCTTGGGGATGAAAAGAGAAAATCTACAGATAACACATGGATAATACATACTGTCGAATCACGAAAATTTGAAAAATAAATTCGACCGCATTTTTTGCTTTTTCCTTTTTTTCCATGCCGAACGCATTTTGACATTTTACGGTGCACGTTAAAAGCGTTTTGTCAACCCGACCTTCTGCGATTAGTTATTATTGCTGTTCATTTGGTGTTACACGCTGTTTTGACAGTTCGAGGTATATGTGAGATTAATAGAAAATTAATAGAGCTCGCGCTTTTGTCGCGTGTTTGATTGTAAATGCGAAAACAAACAAACAAACAAATTGATTAGAACGCAAACTGGAGTAATTTCTTGATCCGCCCCTGGCGAGAAACGCTGCGTGGCGTTGATCGTATAACAAATATCGGTGCCTGCCTGCGGGGTTGTATGATGTGAATTAAAAATGACGCTTCCCGGGCGAGCGACGGAAACGCTCGCTGAAAGTTTATCGCCAAACTCGCATGCGCGCGCTTGTTAACACGCTTGCTCGCCGTAAGATTACGCGATGCGTAACATAAACGACGCGGCGAGACGAAATTATGGCGCGATTTTCGTGGCGCACGCTCCGCGAGAATGGATGTGAACGATGGCGATCGCACGTGTGTCGTACGTGTGTACATGTGTTCAGAAAACCGCCTTCATTCACTCGAGCGAATGCGGTATTTTTTTTTCTCCTCGAACGTCATAACGCAAGTCCAGGTGTGGAATAGATGTAACAACGGCGCGCGTGAATTTACGATCGTAAATACGTAAGTTCTTCGACGTTTCATACGTATACCCCGTCCTGCTTGAATCGAGAAAATTTACGAGACTTTCGCCGCGCGAGAGAACTTCGCGCATATCTCTTCGCGGTGCTGAATCTATACGCCTATAGGTGTGTCACTCTTAACGGCTCTTATCGCTCGGGGAAAAATTATCGTCTTTTCCGCGCGCGCGCGCGCGCGAATAATAACGCGAGATTCAATTTCAGTATTTTGCTTTAATCGAGTCCGCGGAAACTCTGGAGGCGAGGACGCTGCTAGCTTTTCGAGATGTAACGACTATTTCGCACATGGTTTATCCGTTAAATCCCCGGATGCAAGAACGCGAGCGCGCCCGCATTGTGTGGTCTAAAGCGCAAACGCTCCAAGATCCAATGAACGATACAGGATGTCTTTACTGCAACGGCGGTGGTTACGGTCCGCTGTACAAATAATGCGGGCAATGCAAACGGTAGGAATCACGCGGAACGCTGCGGCGCAAATTCAATCTCCGTACAAGGATTTGGAATTCTTGCGGGGTGGTTAGCCGCCAACAATGGAAATCAACTTCTCGGCCCCGGGTATCTCCGGATGCGCTGAATTAAACTATGCTTTCGCGTTTAAGTATTTATACGGCGAAAACCGAATGCGGCAAACACAACACAAAGTGAAATAAATCGAATGTAACGCTTAAATGTGCTCTCTTCAACATTTGCGCGCGATAATGCGAGAATAACTGTCACGCGCGTTCGAAGATTCTGAAAACCGTTTTGAAAAATGATAAAATAGTGATTGTTAAAGATTTTTTATTTACATCTCACACACATAAATATCTAAAATTCTATCTAAAATTCACTTGCAACATAAATTGTAAATATAAAACTACTTTTTCACATGAAAAACGGTAGCGCGGATTTTCTGCAGCTGTTAAATAACAATATCAACGACAATCGTGTATGGAGCTTGATATTGTCGAGTTAAAAAAAATAATAATAATAATTTAAGAGAACATTTGATCATCGTTTGCGTTACGATCGGTCAGAATTCATCATTTGACCGCGGCCGCATTTGAGACATCGGGCGCGGAAGATTCGTCGGCTTGCGCATAATGCCATCCCCAGGATACCTTTGCCATCGATATTATGGATCACCGTATAAATAATGCGAGCGATGCGAGTGCGGATACGGCGGTAGTCGCCGCGGGACACGAACAAATCGTATTTCCGCACGGAGCTTTGGAATTCTCGCGGCTCGGCTACCGATACGGCCAACAATGGAAATGGACTCCGCGAGCATTGGGTGGCCCCTACAAGTGGCCCCGCATTCCAACATCGAATCCGCCGTTGGAGCCCGGCAATGTGAGCACACATGCAACGGAAGACCACGAGTGTACTTTCGCGCCCCGCATCTCGGACGCATGCATACCGCATCGCTAACAGATCGGCCAATTTTCGACTTGGATATGTTAAGACCTCCCACAATGTAGCGACCGCTTTCGGCTACTCCACGTTCACGATATATGACACCCCGGAGAGTCCGCTCAGCGCACGACGTTCCCGTTGAAAGCTTCAACTTTTTTTTTTTTTTTTTTGTTTTGTTTTTTATCGCCAAGAGAAGCAAATAAAAATCAGCCGCATGTGGTCTCGATTGGCTGTACAGTGCGGCACTAATTATATCAAAAACAATTTGATGATAAAAGACTTAACATATATTTGTTAATATATATTTATTTATGAATATTAATGCTAAAAAGGCGTGTTTTTATTTTTGACGTTAAATCGTTTATTTATTTCTTACTTGGTATCAAGGTATAAAATTTATCGCAGATCGATGCGCGTACGCACGTAATTTACTTGATGTTGCATCCTGACTACGTGTTTCTTCCAACAATATTCCGTGCAAAGCGGTAATATGAATGTTAGTCGGCAATCCGTCAGTGTCGTAGGTCAAACGCGTGATACCCAACTGCCAATATCTGCAAATTGCTCGGGTGCTTATACGCGAAGGAACGTGTATTCAGTTTCCGAAAGTCTCGGGACGCAAAACGGCCGGACTAGAGAATCTGACGAACTATAATCCGCCAGACTCGCGCATATACGATCGAACGAGAGCGGCATTCCTCGAAGAACGAAGAAAGCGATCGGCCAGATCGGGCACGGCAGGAATGAATTTCGAGCGAAGTGGGATGGCGACGGAAGCTTCCTCTCGTTCTCTCTCTCTCTTTCGGGCGGCAGCAGCGGCGAAATGTTACCGATGCGCACACAGAGACACGGGGTTGGAGGCGGTTCCGATGAACAGAGCCGCATTGTTTGTCGCGGGAGGCATTCCCCGCTGTCGGCTGTCACCGGAAACATTCATTACGGCGCGTCGCCCGCTAGGAATCACTAATGTATTCGACGGCAACGACTGTGGACGGTTTTCGGCGCGGCGAGGCGCTTCGCGGAATCGGAAATTCATATTGGCAAAAGAAAGCCGCAACGGCGGCAACGGCAGCTACTCGTCTTGTTACACAACGAGTCTGAAAGAGTCCGAACGAACGGCATTCCCTTCCTTTCATCGAATCGCTCGTTAGCGATGGATCTCTTTCATGAGTAAAAAAAAAAAGAAGTATTGTACAAAATTAAAGCATAATATGATATATCCAACATCCGAGACTCGGGATAGACAGTTAATCACCGCTGTAGGTATTATTGAAATTGTCGGAGCGAATTATTAATTTTTTTTTTTTAAAAGCCGTCAAGAGTTTCGTTAAAATAAAATTGCATTTACACGCGCGCGCAGTAGACGAAGCAGTGACGGCTTATAAAATTCTTAATTATGTTGTCAAGCTTTTTATTTGCTCGCACACCTGGTCTCTCTCCGAGCGTGTTTGGGGTGATAGGCGTCGACAAGACATACGGTAGGAGGAGAGTATCCAGATAATTTGACAGGGAGCATGCTCCTTAATAACTCTGTCTAGAGGGAGTTGTGTGATGTAATCTAACGACTCTATTGAGAGAGAGTCTTCACTCCTAGCATGTTGTATAAATTTCGTCCCGAGATTTTTTTTTCTTGTAGACCGGATCACATATACTGATTAGATACGCAACAAACGATAAAATGTTTCCACAAAAAAAAAAAAAAAATGAAATCAACTTTCGTCACGATTTATCGACTTCATTTATTATCCGAAATCGTTTTTTCCATCGCGCGGTGTATTAGCCTCCGTCCAGTTTTCAGATCCTCTCAGAGGTGTACAACAACTCACGCAGGAATGTTTTCACGCAGGGAGAGCAAGCAGGAGAAACGAGCGGCCGGGCAACTACCGAGTTTATAGGTTCCCGGAACGCAGTTCCAGGAACAGAGCGGGTTAAGTCAAATCGAACGGCGCGTGTGAACGCCCCTCATAACCGTCACTTTCTTCGGTTGCCGGTCAATCATCAGAGCGAGTCTACTGGCTCCCTCGCCAAGTATAGCTCTGATGGAAGTGAGGCTTCGCGAATCCTCCCGATTCGAAGCTGAGAGTTCGATAGGGAGCTAACGTAGAGCTCTTCTGCGCGCGCGAGAGAGCGGTTATACTCTCTCGTTCGTAGCGAATGGCGGCGTCGCTAGCAGCCCGGTTGTTATCCGAGCTGTAAGTATACAGAGCCGCGCACCGTAGCGGGGAGAAGTGCACACATCGGTACGAACTGTGTAATTTGAGGGTAATTCCGCGAGTCGTATAACCTGTAGGTAATGCCAGCAGGCAGGCAACCAGCCAGAGAGGAGAGTGCATCAGTGCGCTGCTCGTTTCGTTTAATTGGTCGTTCCCGGGTTTACGAGGTTTCAAGCGAGGCGCTACGACGACGAAGAGATAGAGAGAGAGAGAGAGAGAGAGAGAGATGAGAGGAGACGAGCCGCAAAGGATGCCAACCGCCGAACTACCGACGGAAATCTATGCGAGTCTCTATTTTCAAGAGCCACCAATCCTCGATAATTATTCTGTTAATTTCAGACGCAGTTCCGATGTTAGAAACCCGCAATATCCATAAGTGGCAGCGAACAGTTTCGCGCGAAACGAGCTTGTTTCAAGAACAATCGTTTTAATAGATTGTACTTCTATTACGTTGACACATCCGCGCATTATATATCTAACGTAAAATGTCTCTTCACAATGCCAACCGCTAATTTGTCCCGTTACCCGATTTTGTTGCCAAGATACGTTAATAACGGATACATTATCTTGAAAACTCAGCTCGTAGGAAACAAGCGCGTAAAATCGCGCTTGTCGTGAATTTATCGCATCCCATTTGAAACATCAGTCATAATTACTCTTCGTTATTCTCGGTCTCACAACGACCGTCCTAATTTCCCAGCAATTGTTTATGCCAGCGCCGCCACTGTCTCAAATCAATTTCCCAACGCGCTCGCTCGCTCGCTCGCTCGGGGGAGAGGGCAGAAGAGCGCGCATAGAGAGCGAATCGCGTAGGTATAACATACGCACGTAGGAAATGCGAGCGGAGGGTTTAATATCGCCGGTCGAGATAGAAGCAATAAATGCTTGTCGAGTAAATCAGGATGAAGCGCCATCGAGGAGCGCGTAATGGCCGCATTAAGTGAATAACTCACGGTTGCAGTGTCAGACTCTCGGGGGCGCAGCGCGAGGTGGGCGTCGGACTGTTAGGAACTGTTAGGGGTGATAGCGGTGCCATCAAACAACTTTACGGCGTTAAGTGCTCGCCCGGCTGCTGACGCATTACCAACCTAATTTCTGCCAAATACCGACGCGCAGCCGGCGCGCAGTGAAACGTGTGCATTAGCGCGCCGTTGACGGATGGAGGAACCGTTTGATCTTCCGGTGGAGTGTAGCACGGCTAATGGCAACCGATTATTTTCGGTCCAGGCTGATGCGAAGCCGTCGCGTTTCGCCGCGCTTCTTTTCTCTCTCTCTCTCTCTTTCTCTCGTAGTCTTTTTCCTTCGCGCCAGCTACGACTTCCCAAGTATCCTTGCCACCGCCATTAACAGCACGTAACATAAATTGTTACAACGTAAGACGATGAAAAGAGTTGATTTATGATAAATATATATTCGCGGCTCTTTTTTTTTGTAATTTACCAGTTTTTTTTTTTTTTTTTTTTACATTATTCGTCCATCAGTCGCGAGAGTTACGACTTAGGCGGGTTATAACCGTTTCCGCGAGAAGCGATAGTTCGGTTCTAAAAGATTTTATGCTCTCGGCGAAAATAAAGGAGACGTCGCTCCTATCTCGGACATTTCGCGAAAGTGTTTTTCACAGATATATACCCCGCTTCTCCGATAATTCGCGCCACCGCGATGACGGCGGTAAATCCTTTCGTTCCGAATATTACCGCGGTACGCATTTTCACGTCGAATTAGTGACACGGAAAACGTGGCGTGGTTCGACAGCGCATTGCCGCCGGTCGGGAGATCGCGATATAGCTGGAAAACAAGCGTAAGATCGCGGGAACCGGAGAATATATTTATAGCCGCCTCAAGCTATTAAGATAATTTATCGGGGCCATTACCGAACAAACGAGAGCATTAATCTATTCTAGCTTCATAAAGAGAACTTCGTCGACGATTTTGTAGCCCGCGCGCCAAACGAGCACTTCGGAGTAAATTGATGGATCCCCCTGACCTGGCGGCTGAGGACCCTCTGTAAATTGCTCGTAAATTTTTATTTATTCCGCCGCAAATAAAATCCTCGAGAAAAAGAAGAGCCGGTCGTCGCCTCGCTTCGGTACCTCTTCTTTTTCTTCGCGGCCGCGCAGCGTCGCGCCGCGCCGCGCCGCGCTATCGTCACTCGCCGACTCCTAATAGCGCTGGCGATTTTCGACGATCGTAATTTTTAATCGACATCAACTCGCCGCCGATATCTCGGCTTTACGATCTCTCCGTATTTACACTTTTCATTGCTTCGGGGTGCGAATGCTGACGTGTGCGAAAGTGTTAGAAGATAGTTTGCCGATTGCTATAAAGTACATCTCGGCAGATTTAAATTTCGATAATCATGTGTTTTTTGCAATCGAAATAAAAGGAATGTCAGTGGAAGGGAGTGTGTAATATGATGAATAATATTTGTCAAGGTAACAAATATTCTTTGAATTTTCTCTGATTTCTGATTTTTATTTCACCGAACACAGAGCGATCGTGTGCGCACTTGATATCATCCTCCCCTTTGCAGTAAGTGCATAAATGCAATACGAGGAAGGGAAAACGATTTGGCGACGCCGGAAAGGATCGCGTTGAATCCCGGTGGCGTGACGGGTCGCCTATTCGCGGCCGGGTTCGCATTGATCAAAGCGGCAATTACTGTCATCGTAATATTACTCGGGACGTTACTCACGACCAGGGCCAGAAACGCGCGGAACCGCGTCACCTCCACCTTAAACGTTGCGCGCCGGTATAAGCTGCGGCCGGGCGGTTGTGGTCCGTGTAATAATTTCCCGGAATTGCGTTTGATGTGGCGGGGCGTTATTAGTTTTCCATGGAAGCGTCGGCAATTTTTCACGTCGCTCTCGCCCTCTGACCCCAGGCCGGCCATGATTTGTCGGTCCCGGGCTTTACGCCCGCTTTGCTGACGCTTCGGACGAAGAAGTCGTTACCAAAAAGGATCAGACGAAGGAGGCGAGACCTCCGCTGTATATTTACGGCTCACTCTTATTTTCGACTAAAAGCCATAATATGTGACGCTGTTCAAACCAAACACTAATATTTCATTTCTATTTTTATTGTTTTTTTTTTTTTTTTTTTTTTGTACAAAAGAGATGTTTTGGTCGTCGAGACGACAACGCACTCCTTGACACGTTACGAGGTGTTAAATGTAGCAATTTGTGCATTTTACTTCTCTTGTAGTTCGACAGTCTGAGCTCCTGTATGATTCCGGGAAACAAGCGTGAAATCAGATAGGGTAAGACACGGCTGGTGGGAAACATGAGAGAGTCGTTGACACGGGGGAGACGATGAGAATTCAATGCACTTTCGGAAAACGGGGAAGCGAGAGGTTCGGTGATCCAAACGGTCGGTCAATAAACGTCAGGAAACGGAAGAAACGGGGAGTTCTACGGTCACGGTGCGGTTTCTTGAAATTCTTAGTAGGTTAAGGCTGAAAGCTATGTCTAATAACGGCGCGGTCGCTCGAGGGTCAAACACGTAAAAACAGGGCGAAGATTTATAGCACACCACGCTTCGCTCAGTTTGATAGCATGCTGCGAGCTGGAATATAATGGAAACTCTTATTCCACCACCGAGAACTACGGGGCATTGATGAAAGTAATACTGCAAATCCCGGAAATCTTGTGTGTGTGTGTGTGTGTGTGTGTGCGCGCGCGCGCGTTCACGACGACCAACAGGTACGAATTGATTTTTGCTGATCCTCCGTTTAGCATCATCTATCAAGCGCAGAGCACTTTGGACAACTTTGGAAAACGATGAATGAGATTGCAACGAAAGAACCTCGTCATTTCCTGATTTATTCAGTCCTAGAGCAATTACTACGTTCGGAGAGAAACGTGGAGTGACCTTTCGATTTCGGTTTGTTCGCATAATACTTTGAAAAGACGCAGATGATGCTTTTTCATTTAGTCTATACAGGCAGATGAAGCGCGTAGATGCCTCGTACATACAGGTGGTATCATTAAGATCAGCTACCTGGACCAAAAGAAGACGACGGAAATACGTGGGAGGTCTTTATTCCTCGTCGAAGGGGAGGGAATCAAAAGTGGCAAGAGAAGAAGCGAGGATTCTCGTATGCTATCCGCACACGATCTTACGAAGCAGGGTGCTTCTCCATCTATGAAGCTTCAGAGGGAGAGAAAGAGGAGAGAGCTCCATCTATTTTCGCTTCCCTGCTCCAAGCAGAAGCGGGATGATTTATGCGGAGCGAGTGCCGCGGCTCCGCGCCGCGGGAGAATTCTCGCTTTCAGCTCCGCACCCAGCCGTGTCGCTGAGGTGGCGAAGTGTGCCTACGTTTTCTTTTCTCTCTCTCTCTCTCTCTCTCTCTCTCTCTCTCTCTCTCTCTTTCTCTCCTGCCGTTTCACATCAACGCGAGGGCCGCGATGCGTCTTGCTCGAATAACGTGCAACTATACCGGGCCATCCTTCTTTTCTCGTCCTTTCCCGAATATTTCCGCGGGAGGCAAGGCTAATCATAGAGAACGACCCACGAAACTGGCCTGAATTAAGTCGCAAGTGAATAGCAAGTGAAATGACTCGGGGTAAATAATGTCGCGCAATTTGTCGAAAATGAAGCCGCGAAATCAGTGCAGCTTGAGGCGCTGTCCCAAATTGTACAATAGAAAATTTCTTGACTTATCTTTAGGGAGCAGAAATGTTCTTACGCGTGAGAAACAAGCGGGACTTGCTGAGGAGAAAAAAAAATTTGCAACGAACGAAATTTATTTATCAGTAGTATAAAACTTGCTGACACATACATTGAGAAAGTGTGTGTGTGTGTCGTATATTTACTTCAGTAGCAAACACGTTGCACGTTTGTAAAGTTACATTAATTCACTCGCAAAGAGATATGAATCGACAACGACGGTTGTCGATTCGATATGCAAAATGCTTTATCGCAATGATGGATTGGTCGTTACCAGTCTCGCGGTTAAATCAAGGCGAAGTACGTATATGCGTGCACGCCACCAGCACCGCGCGCCGTTACGGATATCATCAAGGAGAAGCGCTCCAAATTACCCTCGATGAGTAGATCGCTAACAAAGGCACGTGTTTTGCTTCTTCACCCGGCTTCCATTTATCTCCGCGGGCACAATACGACCCGGATTTGACACATCTATCAGCGCACAATGCTCAACTCCGGTCCGCCCCCGTTCTTTACCCGCCTCTTCCCGACCTGACGCCGACGATTGCTCGACGGAACAAGCTTCTAACCCGCCATAGAGACTTCTCTCGGGCGAAAACTCCCGACGAAGAAAATATGACTGGTGTTCTCCCAGCAGCAGCACGTGACGTCTCTCCGACACATAATTGCTCTTCTTATACACCTCGCCTCTTCTACCCGGTGATCTGAAATCATCGGGTTCGATGCGATACACGAACGATACGCGGTGCCGACACCTACACCTATACTTCGAAGGCGCATACACCTGAGACGTGATTCTCGTGTAGGTACGTGAGTACGTGTAACGCGCCGTTTCGTGCGCGATGATAGTCGCTCGAGGTACGAAGTCATTATCGGGAACTCGCTTTTGAGAGGCTCGTACGGAAAGAACCACTGACAGAGGCGATTACCACGACAGCCGTCGACTTTATCGGAAGAGTACACGCGAGATATCGGCGAGGCGCAGGAAAGGCCTGTAAATTAACGATTGTACAGGCAATGCCGCGGGTCAAAGCGAGCCGCTAAGCCGTTGAATCGTCATTATCGCTCTCGCGGAGTGGTGACGCTGATAGATGCCGCCTCTAAATGATGATGGATGGCTCGTATAACTGTCGCAATATACGGCTACCCGATGAGCTCCGTATCTTGATTTACTGCTCGTACATTCGCCATTTTGCAATTCCGCTTACGCGTAAGTACGCTCGCGCCTGCCATTATCACCGGATACCTCTCTCTTAATTTCTCGTGAAAAGAAAAAAGAATAGAAATAAGTGAGAAATTGCGGCGACGCCGACCGATGATTCGCGAAGTGTCAGTGTCCTTTCACAGAAGACACTGACACTTGGCGCAATCGCCGCAAATAGAAATGCTAGAAACTGACATTAGAAATTTATTAGAATATTAGAGAATGTTCTAGAGTCAATGCACAATGACGTAATGCGCAACGTGTGTACACATGTTATTTAAGCAAGATAAGCATTCTCTCTGTTCTCTTTAAATTCTCAAACAGATTTATTAGTAGAATTTCTCACAAGTTTATATACATTTTATATTGTTTTGAAGAAAAGATAATGATGTACAGATAAATTGTTGAGAAAGATTGCAGCGAGAAATAAGTACAATTAACATTATGACATTTTATATCGTTCCTGATAAGTTTTAGATCGATTTTCGACTTTTAATCACATTTTTTTCAACTTTGAAATGTCAAAGCTGGCACAGTAGCTTCAAAACAATCAAAGTTCTTGCATTAATTCTGTACGCACGAGCAACATAAGTCATTTTGTGTTGTTTTTGGTTTCTAAAATAACATGTAGAGACACGATATGATTCAGAAACTAAAAGATAGAACATATAGATAATGTTTATCGGATTAACATCTAATATTTTCGTCTAGTTGGAGACCGAGATAGCAAACATGAAAGTCATTTATTTTGAGTACATTATTCTCGTTTGACACATCTGATAAAATATTAAATATAACACATGACTTTTTTAGCCTTTTATAAATATCAGATCATTACTTATCAATAAAAAAGATAGAAATGGAAGTAACGATAAAATCAATTCGTTCAATCGTTGCGTCGTCATATATAATCAAATAATAATAAACAGCGTTCTAACTTATGTTTACTCGAGATAAAATTGATCGATGTTTAAATATAAAAGCAAAGTTACACATACACACACACAGAACGTTACACGTACATTTATTATTGACAGTCGAAAGAGATTATTTTATAACACAGTAATTAATTAGATTTATATTTCACGAAAGTTTAACTAAATAAACACACTTCATAATTAATTGCGTATTTCACATTTATCGATTCTTTGAATCTCATAAAATACTTCTTTTCTGTCTTTCTGTTTTTTTTTTCTGAAATATTTTCATTTCTTAAAATTAGCGCGTTCAATTATTTTTTGTACAAATAAAAGCAAAATTAATTAGAAAGGACATTTAACCTCTAAGATTTTTAACAAACTTCAAATATTTCGTTAAAAATTCGAGGTGAAAAGTGTGCAGATAGTCTGAAAATAAACGATGGCGTCCGGGTTTGCAGTCATCGTAGCTGAAAGATCGGTCCGACCTACTCGTGCAAATGCCGCTCTCGCTGCCACAGGTCCCTTTTACACACACCCTTCCCATTCTCTTTTCATTTACTTCGGTTCATTCCGCCGCGATCGCGGCACATCATTCATCACTCTGATGCATAGGCTTCCATAATGCTTGACAACGAACCGACGAGACAGTCATGGCTGTGACGCAAGATATTTTCTTCCTCGCGCGGCTAAATTAACGTCTTGTCATTAGCAGGTCGTTTCGGACTACCGTGCCCGACGATCGTAACCAGCTGCGAAAAGTCCGTTCTAGTTGTAACTCGACGTTGACGAGGACGTCTGGTTCCCTTTTCACTGTGTCCACATCTCTCCCTTTCTTATTGTCGCGCTGGCTCTGCACGTTTGTCTTCAGAACAATTCAATCACAGAATGAAGCGGACAGAATTAGGAGGAGTTTTAGTCTGTCTTAAGACGAGATTTTGTTAAACAAACGTCAAGTGCAGACGACAAGTCTATTACACGAGCGTACTGAAAAGTAAAATTGTCTCACTTCGAGAATTCGTTTTACCGGCAACGCGTTTCACGAGCGCGTCATAGGGCGCTTTCTAAATATACAATTCTCAAAATTGAGTTGCGAAAGCACCGATCTTTTTAATTCAACAATTTAAATTGTATTTCCTCCCCGTCGGATTTAACGTGGTATTGTACACAGAGGCGTCAATAGCTAATTCTCAAAGTCACGGAAAGATCACGGGTGCGGGTTAAGGTTCGCGCGCGAAGATTAGCGGTGCAAATTAGCGTGGCGTACCAACTGCTGAATCAGTAAAGGAAACTGGCATTAGCCCTGACATCTTGTCGAGAGGGCAACCTGGTGGTGTTGTTGAGTTACTCGCGTCTGGACCTGTTACTATCCTGTCTCTGGTGGTGCGCGTTACTCTTTACCGATTTATCGGCGGTAATAATTTATCGCGCCGCCGCGACGGATCAGACAATGTAATGGCCTGGTGATCGATCGAGCAACCGTGATATGTCACGGCGAGATTAGCTGACACGTCAAAATGGACTCGCGTTTATCTCCTCGTCCGGAATTGCACAATGAGCATTTCCTCGAAAATCATCATTCTTATCGAACAATTGACATTTTGATCGTTTTTTTTTTCGGAGAAATCTTACGTAAATAAGGTTTACGTGAATCGATCGATCTCTCGATATAAATTATCGCGCATGAGCAATCATCGGAAGTTATTCATTACATATTGTCTCGCTTATCGAAACGTAAATTTTTTAGAAAATGTATATTATATTACGTGTGCATTCAAATTCTTCGCAAGTCACGACACAGTCACTGATGTAATGTAAACCAATTGCATTACGTTTCAATTTTATATTTTCGTCACTTTATTTACACAAATATTGAATCGATACGTTCTTTATTTTTACGAGCCTTTGATAGTTTTATCTCATACAATTATATTTTATTTGTTACTCCGTCGTGATATTTACATAATAAATATTATACATCACACAGACTGCGACTTTGTATAATCGTCTTTGTGCAAACACCATCGAAAGCCTACGTAGCAGGGTAGCGAAGCTGATCGATGGGCAGCTTGACGGACGAGTGAGGGGTTGTGTCGAAGCCTTGACCCTGGTCGGCAGCTTTAATGCTCGCGGCTCGCAGAAGAGCCGATGCTCTTTCCGCCGTCCAGATCGAGACTCAGCTGTCCGTATAGATAGGAATCTGGTCGGAGCTTAATGACGGCTCGTGACGGACGGGTATCGAGAAGCCGCCAAGTCGGGATGCTGCGGCTAAGTCGGATGGAGAAGAAAGGGTTTCGCGAGAGAGAAACGGGAGTCGGACATGTCACATCTAACGGAGCCGCGAGATCTACGAGTCTTGTTTCACCGAGAGCGTCGGACTCTTTTAAGTTTGGCGGATGATTTCTGTTGCAGAATCGAGTTCAGAAAATGAAATTGAGAAATGCGAAGCGCATAACGTGCGAGGTACGTTTTTTTTTTATAAAAGAACATTTTATAGAAAGAAATATAATAAAATTAAATTAAATAGATTAAAGAATTGACGTGCACATGCATCTCGTAGAATAATAAAAAAAAAAAAAAAGATCATCTTCGGATTGTAGAGATTTCCACAAGTTAAAGAAATCTCGCGCGAGAACAAGCATGATGAAATCATTAGGGAACTGCGTCACGTAGACACGTAGATCCGCGTGTTTCTCTTCCGCGCGCTGGCAACAAAAGCCTGACGTACATACCACGTACGGACGTTGCTTTACACTGTTGCCGGGAGTCTGCGGACGAACGAAAAAAAGAAAAGAAAAGCACGATGAATGGAGGATGAAGAGTTTACCGTGTTGTGTGTACATACGTATTATAAATTAACAAGACGAGAAGCGAGCGGCAATAAGTAGCGGTCTTGGCAGGAGGATAGAAAATTCCGGTAGCGGGATTGGGGGAGGCGGGAGCGGATCAAAGGGCGCCGACCGGCTCGAAACGGCGGTACGAAGCCTCTCCCCCCGCCTCCGGTATAGGCTTCCAGAATAGGGGGGAAGGTAATAGATTGCCCCTTTCTGACTTTTATTGTACCAGAAAAAGCTTGTCAGACGCAACGTCGGGAAAGTGCAGAGAGAGAGAGAGGGCGTCGAGTCTGTAGGTGGAGAATCGTGTCAGAAAGGGCGGATACGCGAGATATTTACGGACGTTTTTCGCACAACCGAGGACACGTCCCGATAAGCGCGCGCCAGTCACTTGATTCCTGAAGAGAAGCGACGAGACGCGAAGAGAAGGGAAAACGCAATTTTATGTACAAAACATCTCCACGTCACAGACACGGAGAATCGGCGGTCGTCGGGACGCGGAGATTTAGCGTGGCCGAAATTACGAACCGTTTCGTCCGACTCGGAGAAGCGACCGAGGACCAGGAGACTCGTGTGTCTCCGATGGTAAGACGATGGGAGGAAAGGTAACGGGGTAACTTGTGAATCCTCCGGTACTCGTAACGTTCTCGCGAAGACAGGTTGGAGTTGCGGAGGTGGTCCTGACGTCTTTACGACGAGAATTCGTCTCTATAAAACTGTCCTGGTCTTCCTATATCGCCACCTCTCTCCGTCACCCTTCTTCTTCTCTCGTCCTTGCTCCAGGGCGTAACGTTGATACAATGCGCGCGACGAAACTAAGAATAGCTAGGCTAGCCGTCGAGAAACGTGCGATAAAACAGCACGTGTGTGAATGTGCTTGCTATATAGAGTATTTCTGATATAATTATGTTACGATTTAAAGAGAAAACACGTTCGCTCTCTCGGAAAGATCGTCGCACACGTTACGCAGCATTTTCTACACAATTGCTAATTTTATTCATCTTGAATTATCGTTAAAAATTTTGCGGAGCGTTGCGTTCAATTGTAATAATAGTGTATTAAAAAATAGTATCTTATAGCATCTTTGAAAAGTTATTTTGAAAGTCGATGTGTTTCGCAAAAAAAATGAATATGAATATTCACATTAGTGCGTATCTATCGATGAAATTTATCGACGCGCATCAAAAAAATTGCAGAGATTTATATCCGGATTTGTTTTTCGCGTGACATCCATAGTTTCTCCTTCGTTAAGATCCTCGCCGTAAAAAGCACCCCTCCCATCTTAATTTAAATCGTTTCATTAAGACTCACGAGAAAAGAAGTGGGGGGGTTCGCCGCGACGGAGAAAACTCGACGGGTATGCGCAACAAAAATTGCATGGGAGGCATCACTGTTAAATGTTAACAACTAGAGAATTCCGAAGGGGGCGCGGTCCTTTGATATTGTCGCGGCGAGTAATGCTTCGAGGAGGGACCAGGCCCGATTTAAGACACATGCCTGCTTGCTAAGTAGTAGCTTCTACCGGCGCGTCTACGCGTCTTCGGCTTCCGAGCGCGCTTCTCGTCTTTTCGCATTGCAGAAGACGACGACAACGAGAAGGAGGAGGAGAAGGAGGAGGAAGAGGAGGAGGAGAAGGACTGATGTCGGTTCGCTTTGCCGTGGCCCACGGTTGTTCGTCTACGTCTCACGAGGATTGATGGCCCCCGCGCTACGTGCCCGACGTATCTTCTTCTTCTCCTTCTGTCCCCCGTGCCACCAGTAGCCCGAGCTCGATCCAAGTCATTCGAACATCTTACATTTATGGAATATCTCGAAATCTCTGTTTCGCCGACGTCGACGAGCCGGCGAATGTTCTCGTCCGCCATCGTCGATGGTTGGGATGTAGCCGTTGGGAAGAAAGTTTTAGAACGTCAATAATTCGCTCTCTATTAGATCGCGCGTTTATTGCCTTTAAACATTTTTTTTTTAGCGCAAGTAAAAATGTACCAATGTAACGTCTGATGTATGCGCTTATTACAACAAATTACAAGAATTTAGTTGGTGTGACATCTGACAACATCGACGTACGTTTCGCTTGGCGACGATTGGAAATACTCGGTTGCAATGTCCGCGGAAATATATTGCAAGCGATACTCGTGCGCTAATCTCGGTCGGTATACTGCTCTCGTCGTCTCTGGTAGGTGTGTTTCGCGTCACTGGAAAGCCTGGCTGCAGAGTTTTTCTGGTTCCGTCGACTATCGAACGAACCGGGAACCCGCATTCCAAGTGCGAGACAAGCGTGTCTCGAATCACTCGTCGCGATTCCTCGTCGGCGGAAAGAACGCCGCGTCGATCAAAGCGTCGCTCGAAGACCGAGAGAAAGAGGTGCTGGAAAAAAGTTCAAACCGCTAATGACGTTAAGAGACACTCATCTCTGCGGTCGAAACGACTCGTAAATCTCTGGCTGCCAGTGTGCGTCTGGGGTCTGTTCAGCTTGTCGATTTCGACGACCGCGAAATGGCACTTAACGTCGTTGATTTAAGAAGGCGATGATGTGTAGTTTATATTAAATTGTTAAAACTTGATGGAATAATAACAATAATTAAAACTGCGTTAACACCGACTGGAGTTAAATTTTTTTTTTTTTTTTTTTTTAATTCTGTGAATGCATTTGTTTTATTTGTTTGCCGAAAACGGTGAAAAAGTAATGAGATACACGAATAAATTTGTTCTGAAAATAGTTTATTAAAACACAAGTATATATTTGTGTCAAGGTGATTTGCATTTACGGTCGAGAAATATTCCTGTTTGCGAAGAGCGATAAATTTTGACTAAAAGATACGGTTATTTAACAAAACACGTAACAAGATTCGCACAACTCGAATCTTACGCCTCATCTACGATTGTTTATCGGGTAGCCGCGCACAAACGAATCTCGTAAATCTATTCTGTAAGATTTTTGGGTAATTTGCATTTCTCTTCCGAGAATTATTTGGCTCCGAAAACACACCAATTCTACCGAGGAGAATCTACAGCTGCTGTTCATAATTCAAGCGTTCTGTATATAAAATGTCTACGTAAAACGCGGCCAAATCTGATACTTCCGATATTTATCTTCATCTTTTTCGAAAGTGACGTAAGAGTATAACGAGATGCGAATTGTGTTCATTCGTACATATGCCAACAATCACGCATTTTGCATACTGACTCCGAAAGCTGATATTCACGGCGACTGGTAATTACGTCAACGCGAGCTTTCATTATCGGATCATTGGCAGATACAACAATGCATCGTATTAATTCGGTCAGATCATCAAACGGCGAGCAATGATTACTCGGTTTCCAACTAGTTTGAGTAGATGATTATTCCGCTGATATCTCTACAGAGAAAGAGAGAGCTGACAATCCAAAACCAATACGATACCAATAGCACACCAATGGCTTCACCAAAAAACCAGCACGTGGGATTGTTGCATCCAGCCGAGTATCAGGAGGGAGTCTTCTATTGAAAAGGGCACGTGCACCGCGCTTATACCGTGGCATTTCACTGGGCCCGTCACTCGTCTCCCGAAATTTGTGGCCGATGAAGAAGAAGAAGCGGAAGATGAGGGACCATCCGACCGGGCCGTCAGATCGCGGACATGGTCGAGGCGATCGACGTCAACGCCAGACGGTCGACTGCTGCCTGCACGCAGTGCATTCAACGCGCTCGGCCTTCTCTGCACGTCGCATGCTAAATATAAAAGCACCTCGCGGGCACCACACCAACACCGCGGTTGTATGCCTACGCCATCTTGCATGGAAGAGTCATTTGCGTTAGTCCTGCCCACAGAGGGCAGCCTGGCTCCGCCTCCGGTTGCCGGTTGTACATAAGCAGAACCATCTTTATTACCCTCGGGCACTAACCGTAAAGGAAGCGGAGCTGAAGACTGTCCGGTGAGAGGGAAAGAGATAGGCCGATGCCGTAGATTGGCGTGCCATGGGTAGACGAGCCGTGTGGTGAAAGAGAGAGAGAGAAAGATAGACAGATAGAGAAAGAGAGCGGTAGGGAGAGGCGCAGTACGTCTCTCTTCTCGTCGAGATCGAGCGGCCGTTTCGTGGATCGGCTTGAAGAATTATGGTATAAAGTGGTGGGGCATGACGGTGCCGTAGGCATAGTTTGTCTTTATAACGTCTGCTCGGCCAAGGTGGAACTTCAAACGAGCCGCTGATGGCTCCAAGTGGCTGACCGGGATATAAATTCACGGCCCACCTCGCTCGTGTCCGCTCGGCTTTGCTCGCCGTCTCGTTCCCGTCTTTGAGATCCGTCTCTTCGTTCATCCTGCTCTCTCTAACGCCTTGTGCCCTCTTCTTCAATCTCTTTCTTTCGGTCCATTTTGCCTCTTCTCTCGCAGTCAGAAGATCTCCTGGATTTCGCTTCTCGCCTTTGACTGAACACAATACTATCCGCTTTGCCACGGATTACATTTTGCAAGGATGTTCGATAAATAATTTTCGAGTTAACAAAAGTTATTTTAGAAAGATGATAGTAAAAATTTAAATAGTATAATTTAAAAAAGATTTTTTTCTTTTGTTTTTTTTTTAATTCTCTTTCATTCTCTTTTCTTTTATTATATAGTACAGCTTTATCGCTGTTTCTTGCATTGGGTTTGCGTCTGTTTTTGCATATCTCTCTCTATTATGACACGCGACAGCATAACATGTTTGTGTGAATAAGACAAAATAGAAAGTGACTGAGAAACATATGAGTCAATAGCAATAAATCTATGAGAGAGAAAATGAAGGGGGAAAAAAAGCAGAAACGCTTCTCTTTTCCACAACGTGAGAAGGATCAAGGCGGGCTATGTAACTGGAATCTTATGGAAGAGCTGCGATGTCATTGATACCGCAGGTGACGTAAAGAATAAAGACGCAACGGTGTCAAGTGGATCGACGTAAATAGATTCAAAATTCTATTTGCACGCGGTGGAGTGTCGTGACAATACATAACGCATAGTTTACTTAAAAACACTTTATTCTACTGAAAAAAAAAAAATAACAACAATATAGCGGAACAACAATATAACGGAACAACATATTCATAATATTTTTGCGTGAAATATTACTTGACATATTTCTCTCTCTTTCAACAATCAATATAATTTTAAATTTATTACAATAATAATTGTTGCAATTTTTTACGCCCATATTTCTCCGTCGTTAAGAACATTCCGCTAAAACGTTAAATTTAACTGGAGTACCTTTTCGCACGCGTCTAACAATGTCTAGCATTATCGGCAGACTGTTAGTTGACAAAGCGGCATCATTATTCAAAAGGACGCGGACGCCCAGAGGGCACCGCAGCAGTTTTGTAGCGGAAGACATTGGACAAATGGGGTTGTTCCGTGGACAGGCAGGTTATCTCGGTCAGTCGTCGAGTAGCCACCCCACTAAATCACTCAGTTCTCGCCCTCGGCGAACCCTCTACCGTTGGCACGCTCAATCACGATAATGTCTGAATACTCGGACACGGCGTAGACTTTCGGACTTTCTTGAGAGATTGCTTTTTCCCCCGTTTTAGCTTGCTCGCGTTTCGTTACATGAAGGAATAAAAAGTTGGATAGTCGAAAATAGAGAAGTTTTCGAGCTTCGGATAAGATAGGGTCGGATGCATTTCATTCTCTTTTATCTTACATTTTCATTACACGCGATAAAGTACGTGTTTGTCGACAATTCCATTTGAATTCGCTGTGATTATTAACCTCAGAAATTTCTCTTTTTTTAATTTCTTTAATTTTTTTAATTAGTATTTTATTCATTTCATACTCACTTCATTTTTTTTTTTTACTTTTGTTTATTATCTTTGTTGTGACTTTGCTTTTTTTTGTATGTGTTGCGCTTGAGAAGACTTTTCCAGAGCGCCTCACAAATAAATATCCATCTGTGTTTCTCGCTCAAAAACGTTCGTCTTATTGTTGAGATAGTCGTAAGATTTCGCAACGAATAATCTCTTCGATCATTCCGCTGCGCGCGCGTTGCAAGCGGCAGCAGCAGCAGCCATCGATAATGAGCCCGCATGTATTAAGTGTTCATCGAAGAAAAATGACTAGCATCAGATAATATAAAACGTGTTAGCATATTTATTACGAGCTAATGAGTGTGCATAATTCTACAAAGACACACTTTATTGTGCTTTTCTATCATCTTGTTGTCGTGCTTAACGATTGAGCTCTCTTGGCTCCAGCGTTCGCCTCGATACGCACTTAACTAGGCGTGCAAAATTATACAAAACATTAGACTTTTCCCGGGGCTTCGTTGCCTGATGACAAGAAAGAGCTCGTACACGGATATATATCGACACTTTATTTGTCGTTTATCACCGGTGCGAATAGCGAGAAGCGATAGATAACGAGCGATAATATAAATGCAATGTAGACGCGTGTTTGTTCGTCTTTGAATAAAAGAATGTGTGTGTGTGTGTGTGTATGTGCACATACGCGTGTTTGAAGTTCTGACAGATAAACGGGAGATAACTTTCCGGCGGACTATAAAGCATCGGGCGAATCGCGCGCGGTTTCTTCGCGGCGGAAGAAGTCGGAGAAGTAAACTCGACGTCCCCGGGAGCGAGCGAAAAACAGATGGAGCCGCGCGAGAGAAGGTGGTAGGAAAACGGAAATGGCTGTGGATGCAGAGGGATGACCGGATTGCGAAGGGCGAGGGGTCGGGACCGAGAGTGGAGGAGGTTTGAATGGAAGTAAAACGGAAGATGGAGTACGATGGCGGAAACACTGTGAAGGGAGTCGGTCGGGGGGGCGCGTCGCGAGGGGCGATGGCGCGGGGAGGTCGGAGCGGATTAAGAGGAAAGTCTGCGAAGCGGGCGATGTTTCCGCGGCAGAAGCCGCTTGTTTACCACAGCCGCTATTAGCTCTCCGTCCAGCTAGGAGCGGAGTCTCGAGCGCGGAGCTAAAGACAGGGATATTGCTTCCCTTTGTGCGCCGAACGCCGTTTCCTTCGTTTATTTATCTTTGTCTGTCAGCCGCCGACAACGCGCGCCCGGCTCTCTCGCGCCGGCTCTTTTTCCCCCTCCGGCTGTTCCATTATTCCTCCGCAGGACAGTTTATGTTAGTCGCGAGACGGACATGCGCTTTGAGATGCTCATGGTTCTGACCCGCGTCGTCATCGTTACGCGAGGATATGCGTCACCCCTTTAACCTTCCGGTTTCTTACGCGCGTGTTTCATTTGTACGCGCGCACTGTACATTTCCGGCGCGACCAACTGTCTGCGTCGCATATAAAATCCTGTTTACCACTTAAACGCAGCTGTTTTGAACAGTGTGTTAAATGTTGTACAATATCACGGATGCGAGAGAAAAGATCGAGCTCTTGGGAAAACTCGCGGAAGCCTGGTCTCCTTCTTCGAGAAGAGATTCCACCCTCTCTCGTTTCATTTATTCAGATCTTGTTTACAAATTTCTACCGGGTCGTATACGCGTTCGCGCGAGAGAGTTATCTGGTGGCTTGCGAAATTCCGCGAGAAACTAGCGGAATGACGCTAATAACCATAAATCCGTGTAGCGGAAGAAACGGAAATTAATCAGGTGGAGTGGTGAGACTTGATATTATCAGCTTTCACATCAACGCTGCGGTTTTGCCTGGTCGAGAGAGGGTTGAAGGAGAGAGAGATAGATAGAGAGAGAGGGAGAGAGAGAGAGAGAGAGAGGCAGAGGCAGAGACAGAGATCGCAGAAGTCCTGCCACCTACCACCCCAGTTTGCTCGCGCCTCGAATGGGGAGGTTGGGATCGTGTTGGCGGGGTTAGAATGGATTGTTGGCCTCGGGGGTGTAGGTGGCTACGTACGAATTGAGAAGGGGCGGGTTTCTCCTTCCTGCTCCCTCGGCATCTCTCTGTCTCTTTTCCTTTCGCGCGCTATCCGCTTCACTCTTACCCCCGTCTACCTCGTAAAGTGATCGGGCGTTTATTCGCCACGCTGTCGGGGACAAAGTGGGCTGCGCTCCCTGTCGACTGCTGCTATTTGTCTTCCGACAAGGAAACCTAAAACTACGATCCTTTTTCGGGCGGTACATGAACACTATGAAAGGTTAATGCGGATATGGCACATGATCGGGCAGCACCCAATGTTCCACCCGCTGGATATTTTCAAGACGACGTCGCTTCACATACACACACGCGCGCGCGCGCTCGATCAATTTACGTATGCTTTTCTTGCAACTCGATCGTGCGTCTCGCGTCACGAGATATTACTGTTCTTACACGGATATTAATTTCGGTTAGTAGTATCCCACCGATGTTCGCGTCCAAGTACGTATATACCATATATTCCTGCGAGCAAGTAAAATATAGAAAGAAAAGAAATTTATGTCCAAAACAAAAAGAACTTGTTCGGCAAATGCTCTTCGATCTTCGCGCCGTTGTTTCTCGGCTAGTTATTTCACATTGTGCGAACTTAAGTTCGACAGTTTCATTGTTTCGCAATGGAGCCGGAGCGTCAAGCCGGAACCGCAGGCTCATCAACCTCGAGGGCAGACAAGGAGACAAACGAGGCACCACTAATTGCCGCTATCGCGCGGGTGCGATTCTTCACGAGCATTTATCACCGAAGGAAGTTTCGGGGTGTGCCTCGAGGCGAAAAGTTGAAAGAAGGGATCTGGAAGACGAAGCTTGCTGCCTCCTCGGGACTTCGTACCTTTCTCTCTCTCTCTCTCTTTTTCTCTTTCTCTCTTGTCGTTTCTTTCCATCTCTTCCTCTCTCTTTCTCTTTCTCTCTCTCCCTCTCCCTCTCTTTCTCTCTCTCTTTTTTTCTTTCTCTTTTTCGAGAACGGCATCGCGAGGGAGGCGAAAAGATAGAGTGAGAAAGACAGGGAGAACCCGGATTGGTATCGAGGCGATATATCTCGGGATTGGCTTCGCAGTGGCGGATAGTCTGCATCGAAGCAACGATAGGGGAAAGGGGTGCCACCTTGATAAACGAGCCCATAAATAACAGTAACGTCTCCACCGAAAACTCGGCCGGGTAAATGTATATCCAGAGCCGGCGGCAGCCAACGGCAGCGCGGCGGAACAGCAGCCAGCGGTTGAGGGAGTCGCAGACTCACTTCGGATGGTGGGGTAATTTAAGATCCTATTGAGATATTTATGGGATCATAAAGCGGAACTGGCTGCTTCTATCGCCGGCAGCCATGCGTGGAGCTTTCGCGGTCCCCGCGAGCCTTCGCAGTTTGTATCTTTGTTTATAACCGCCTTAGCCGCTCGCGCGCGCGGTGTTTCACTTTATTTCGGTATACGCTCGATCGAGTTAGTCGAGGGAAAGAGATTCCCCTGCGCGCAATTTATTAGAAGCCGCGTGAATCGCATCGCTGACGTGATGCGCCATTTCCATCTTGTTTTGCGACCATCAAGCGCGTATCGTCCGCACAGAGCACTTACCGCAATCGGATGCTCGCGCCACATCGCGCGTTGCTACATTAGTCCGGCAAATTCCGCACTTTCGTTCCATTGGCCGGTACGAAAGGCGCGCACAGCGTGGTGGCAATAAATATCCACGCGCGAAAGTCTCTCGGTGTTAACGCGAGTTATTTGAATCTGAATTTCTACAACAAAAACAACATTTATCGACGTTTAGCGACGGCCTAGTAAGCTCCGCCACTGACACGATAATATGTACTCTTTATACCGTGTCGCAGCGCGGCGATTGTCGAGCTGTCATTTATTAAAAGATATCTTTGATCGCGTTGAAGGAAAAGTTACATCGTCATTCGTTTAAAATCGCGCGTGTCGTGACGCGCGGCAAATCCAAGCTAAGGAAAAACGATCTTACTAACAACTAACTGTGTGCCTCGCGCGCGTTCATTTTCATCGAATCGTTCTCGAGTAAGTCAAGAGTCAGCGGAATTTATTGCGGTATGGTTGGTCTACCTTTAGCTGCGTAGGTTGCATCTATAAGCGCGCACACCTTCTTCAACTGATGATTTTCTCGCCTGTGTACACTATGAGTTCGCGCGCGTACATTTGTATCGCTCTTATTACGCGATGCCTGCGGAATTGCCTATTCAGTAAACGTATTAAAAATCATTCTGTCTTACCGCAATCCACGGCGGTAACGGACGCGATAAACATCGCAACGTGAGAAAAGCACCGCATAATTACTTGAAACTTATACCGCTTGTTCATTCACGTTAATGCCGGTGTTTCTTGAAACGTTCAAGTGGCGTGCGAGAACGTATGTGAGAATGCATCGCGTTAAAAAAAAAAAATTATTGAGACATCGCGCCGTAAATAAAAATAAAAAAAAAACCAGAGACTTACATCCTGCATTAAATCATCTCGCTGCAAAGATCTATATCAGACGGTTTATTTATGTCAGACCTTTCGAATCAGATTTTTCGAATATTACTACATAGTAATATATACAAGAAAATTGTTTATATATATAATTAAAATATAGATTTTATATATAATTTAAATATTATAGTTATGTATTAAAATTTTTATATTTTATGTTTTATATATAAAATTACATTAAAAATTACCTACATGTATATCATACATGTAGATCATTTTGACAAACAAATTTATTTCTTATCACAAAACAAGAGCTATTGTATATATTTTAAAACCAAAAATTGAAGTTTACAGTGTATAAATGCCGAGAATATCAAATCTCTCTCTCCGCGTTAATCTTTCTCTTCCATTAAATCGAAAGGCGCCATGCCTATCGCGCCCAAACTGGAAGAGGAGCCGAAGAGGCGCTTTACGGTGGTAAAGAGTGTTTGTTCGTGTGGGCTTCGTGTTGGTAACGAGCGGATTATACTCCCGGCGCGGTATCAGATGGTCCCGTACCTGGTTCCATGGTTGTTAATTAGGATGGATGCCCACGCCTTGGGCGACTTTTACGAGCGGATACGGCGCGAACCGAAATAGCGCATCCAACGTTAACGCGTCTACCTTCGTTCGGCGAACTGCCGCCGCAAGCATCTCGATAAGGAGAAAATACTAAAAAGAACGCGGGACCTGTTTAGAATTATTTAGATGAGTTCCGAAAATCAGATTTAAATCCGTCGTAAATGCCGCTGTGTGTAACTGTTTAGTCCGAATCGGAGATGTTTGCAATTTTGCGAACTGTGTCGTGCACTGTGTACAAAGTATCACTGTAAAAAAAAACAACAAACACGAATACGAGATTCTGTAGTAATATCTTTATTTTATTTGTTACCGCAAGAGATTAAAATATTAATACAAATTAATTGACACAAATAATACACGCAAGCATTTTATGTTTATTCGCAGTAACATGATATAATTTTTGCGAGTTAACACAATGCGCTTCTCTCTAATTGATTCGCCGCTGTGAGTGTATTTCCGTGTAACGTTAGCGGAAAAGTTAGAAAGGGAGAGAGAGAGAGAGAGAGCCGCGCATTTCGTGACCTGACGAAATACGTCGCGGATAAATAAGATGCATCGCTCTCTGCGAGCCGTTGCATTGGAGCACGCATAAAGGAAGATCAATGCGACGGCATTGTCGGGCAGGGATATATGTACGGAGGGATTTTCGCGAATCGCGAGTCGCGAGGTACAAGGCAGTAAATCAGCATCAATCGTAATTTTTAATCCTCCGGCGGATCGACAAGCCGATTCCATTCGACGAGGTCCAAAGAGTAACGAGCGAGACGGTATTCTCCGGCATGAAAGCCGCGTTGCTTGTCTGTAGTAAATCAACCGTGCTATTCTAATCTTTGTTGGCAGTCAACGATAACGGTCGGTGACTGCTTGCCTTAAGGCGCCTATTCCCGACGATCGATCACGCGAAATACTTTTTTTTTTTTTTTTCAATCAGAACCGATTTTCCTCTGTTCGGAACTCAGCTCTTAATCAACGAGCTAATGGTTCGCGATCATTTTATTATTTTGTACATGTGTCATTTGACATATAATACGCGACACATCGCCGGTTTTTTGCGATTTTTGAACGAACGTGCGAATTGGGTTCCACGTAAGTGGACCGATCGAAAATCGACGATGGTTTTCTCGTACGGGCGAATATTTTTTCGATCGTCGGGACGACTTGGCCCGAAGTTAAATCGCTCGGAAGATCGACGAGGCTGCGAGAGTAACGAACGAGGCGATACCGGGCGTATCCCTCGAATGAAATCGCGCCGGCTGTCCGTAGTAAATCAACTGTCCTATTCCAATCTTTGTTCGCGGCGCGCTGGCAACAGCCAACGGCTGCCGCCTGCCCGCAAGCCGTTGGCTCTATCTATCGGTGCTGGAAGAGAAGTAATCTGGTGAGTCGTAAAACGTGTCAGAATGTCCAACAAACACCTACTCATTAGCCCAGGTAGGCCGGACCGTGGCAGGCGGGATTGCACAAGCACGCATTAACTCCGTGTGGGTAAGTTATGGTCCGGGGAGAGCATAATTCACCCGGAGCCAAGAAAGTGTGGGTTTACTTCTCTCGGACCTGTTCGTGTGAGGGCTCGGCTCCTCGTTATTTTATCGTGTGCCGGCCTCCTCCGGAGTCTCTCGGCTAATTGAAATCCACGTTCTTAAATTTGGGAAAACCGTCGCCGAACCGAGAGTCGGTCCTGGACGGCGTCGTTTCTTGCCGCCGCTTCGCGCGACGAGAAACTTATTACTCGTCTCGCGCGAAGCGACGTTCCGCGCCGTCCGGTAGCGGCGGGTAGTGGCGGTTTAAAGCCGACGTGTGATAGAAATTCAATTTCAATCTCGCTCGGAGAGCGCTCTTTCCAAAAAAGATAGAGAAAAGATCAAGAGATTCGTAAAGTTTAATAGATAATACATTATCCAAAAAAAATTTTCAATGGGTCCTACATTTTCTACGAGTTGCAAGACTTCTGCGAGATCGCGAATAGACAATTTTATCAAACGGTATCGTGGGACGATCTTGCACCGACAGATTCAGCTGTAGTCAATAGATCAGACTCAAGTTGGAAAAGAGAAGCGATCACTGTTAGATCGGTTTCCAACAGATACATACACAACGCGCGCGCGTCTTTCGTGAAGGTTCTCTCACCAAGCACCGTCGATGAGAGAATATATATATATATATAGTCTACACAGTCGATTCGCGTTTCTACACACGCGGCGATCTGCGTCTGTGTAACATAGATGGACGAGATGGCGCGCGCGCTGGTGTAGGTGAAACCATACAGGAAGCTGTGCAACAGCACGATGGCGTGCCCGTCTCGTACGAGACCAGATAGACATCTTCGCCAACTCTCCCGCCGCCGTCTAACTAATTGGCTACTGAATTACTGGGCGACATGACCAGTTATTGCTTCGTACCTCACCTCGGCCGGGTATATCGGATCCTGAATCTTGCGATTCGAGGAGCGCGCAGCCGCGAGTACGTGCCCTCGCGCAATATCCCCCTTCACATTAATGACTACTCGTAATACAGCGCGTTTGATCGCGAAATCTCCATTCGTAATGGGGCCCGCCGTCCCCTTCCGACGCATCATACATATTTATCTAGGCGGTGTGTGTTTGCGCGGTTTCGTGTTTTCATCCAATCACTCTCCTTCCCTCTTCTCTATAAGTTGTACGCTGTATATATCTACGCAACGACATTCGAGGTAATTTAGCATCATGTCTATCGGTTGTCAGATGTTTAATTCCCGCGTTCGACATCAAGTAAACGCCCGAATAAATATCTCAAATAATCTTGTTAACTATAATCTTTCGTCGTTTTTCCACCGTTACATCGTATTACTTGTCGCTGTTACGCACACGTCCGCATTACTGCCGCACACCTTCTCCTCTTCGCAACCGAGCGCTATGAAAAAAAAGGAACATTTGACCGAGAGCATTTCGAACTGCTTTTGAAGTAAACCGTTGAATGTTCACGTTGGTTCAAAAATGCGGTTCAAATTCGAAAAACTATTTTAAGAATTCTTATATTATAACACATCGCGAAAGCATCTGCCACGGTCTTTCCTTCATCCCTTATTATTTTTTTTTAGACAAACTCATTTTGTCTAAAAACAGTATTTTTATTTCTTTCGCTCTTTCCATCGCACCCTCTTTCTTATTCCTCTCTTTTTCGCAGATTCCAAAATACTTTTCTGTCTATGCCCGAGTTAGTAAGCGAGAATATCGCATTTGCGGAAAATTAATTACATAATTAATTCTGAGAGCGAAAGTAACTGCTGCATCGCACGTACTGCAATTCACTGAAAGAGAATGCAAGCGCGCGCGTGATTCGGAAACGTTTAGTGAGATTTCTCCTTCAACGCGCATTCTCCAACGCGGGCGATATATATTTTGCAATGTAACCGATGAAGAATGGCGGTTGTAAGAGATCTATCAGAGTTGCGGGCCGACGCAGACTCGTTGTCTCTCCCGCGCGCGCGAGTGTTTCCGTGCAGCGCGAGTTAAGGCACCGGGGGTACAAACCGAGGGTACCTTCGGGTGATATACGACTTTGTGGGTGCTCGCGCGATACGCCGAGCACTAAAAGGCTTAACGAGCATCTTCGTACGCCACGGCAGTCCAGAGTAAACAGGACGTGGCTTATCTTGTCACGAAAAATCTGCGGAGGAAGGCTTCCGCACAGGCTGACTCTTATTTTTCTTTCCCTCTCCCCCCCTCCCTCCTTCCCGCGCCGCGCGCTCTCTTTTTTCTCGCCTCGTGGTTCTTTTTCATAATACCATGGCAAACACGCGCGACGAACGGTCACGCCGTCGCGATTTAAAAAAAAAAAAAAAAAAAAAAAAAAAAAAAAAAAAAACGACTACGGCCGCGTTAATGGTTATGAGATCTTAAGTGTGTGTGCTTAACGTTCATCATCAGCGTGAAATTCTTTTGCGGTGGAGTTTTTTATATTCTGATAATTTCCTACGTTTATACTCTCCTCCGCGAGCTTTAATCGCATTTTCTCAGCGCGTGAATAAAACGCTTCATTACGCATTATTGTAATTACTATTAAGAAAAAAAAAAGAAAAACAAAGCGCGAAGAATCAGTTGTTGTTATTCATCAAGATAAAGACTGACAAGTTCAGCGACTCACGATCGCCGGTCATAACCATCATTATATATTCCTCAAGACGGTTATGTGTGTGTGTGTATGTGTGTATGAGAGAGAGACGAAGCGGAATATGACTCGGATTCTCGATAACGACGAATATGTCGCGGCGGCGAAGCGCTTATTTATTGCTCGCTCAATTAACATCGAGATCGTTACTTTGCCACTTCTCGCGCGCGTTTCGCCCACTCTATATCGCCTCGTAATTGCGCGATCTTTACAGGAAATTATTAACTCGCGGACGCTTTATTATCTCCTAATGAAGCAACACGTATCGAGGGCCGAGTGCTGATGGAGACGTCGTTCGGCTAATTGCCGCTTTGCCTTGTGCGTCAGGCGCAGGAGCCGGGTGCGTGTCTCGGTATTTCGAGTTATAGTTACACGCCCGTCGGTAATACACGGCGTCGTATCTCGCATGATCAAAGAAACGAATAATTTCGAGAAGCCGCCTATTTACGTATATATCGCAAAAAGGAACGGACGGAGGGAGAGGGAAGAGGGGAGATGTATATGTCCGTAATTGGAAGACGACCGGCGAGAGGAGATTAAAATTTCAGCGTGAAGTGCGACGGAAGGATTTCTTCTCACGCACAGGAAGATTGCGATTTATTAATGTTTCTATAAATTACTCTGGAAAGTACGGGACGAGAAGCGCGCGAGAGACACGGCGTATATGTGACGAAGGAAATTTAAACCGAGAATCTCTTCGTGGCGCGCGCGTAAATTATTAGTCGGAGAAAATATAACGGCCGTACATGTGTTGCCTTCTTGTAACGTTGTACGTGTAACGCGCGTAGTAAATTGTGCGGTAAATAGTATGTAACGGCGCGCAGTAAATTGCCACGGCCGTATAATATACTGCATTCGACACTCACACAAATTTCTCTCTCGCCCACTCGTGGAAATGTCGATACCAGTAGGATGCTTACGTCATGGCGCGAAAGTAAATTACATTAAAAATTTTGCACGCCCGCCGGGCTCTCCGTTTCAACAGCGCCACGCAAATAGTTACCGCGGGCTTCCATTTTGTCGATGTTGTCGATTTCAATTGCAAATATCAAGTGCCACTTTTTTATCACCGCGAGCCCGCACTGCAAATTACGCAATATCCCTCTTGAGCGCGGATGTATTTCAGTTTTCAGGCATTTCACCGTGCGATCAATATGCTAGCATTAATATATACCGTTTTTTCTCACATTTACAGGCGCGTTTTTCCTTTATTTCGCACAGAGAATCTGTTCGTTCCAACTCTGTCTTGCGAAATTTCTTTTTTTCCTTCCCCCTTCCCCTCCGACGTGAGGAACTCGCAATAAATTTATCACCGCCCACTTCTTACCGGTCATTAAATTTCTACACCGGTATAAAAGTGATCGTTACGATAAACATTTATTCAAACTACATGCATGCGCGATATTAATTTATCCTTGAAAACGAAATCGGCTGTCGTAAAATATCTTGAGACAGTGGGATCTTTACGCTCGCTGACTCGCGTCAGCTGACAGCTGAACAGTGTTTTTTTTTCTAAGAGGCGACGAGCTATCATTAATTTGCTTCGAGTATTAATTTGTCTCGAGAAAAACATCGCGACCGTTCCGACAGTAGCGTCGACGAGAGACGGGCGACGAGGTCGGGCTCGAAATGGCAACCACTGTCGAGCCACCTGTGCGTCAAGCTTGGGTGTATCCCATGTTATAAATCCGGCAGATAATGACGACATGTTTATACTCTTCATTTGTATGCTAGGCGAGGAACTGTTCCTGGCCGCGCCACACCGAAGCCAGTCGGTCTGACTGCTCGAATGCTCGCTCTCTTGTCCCGGCAGTAGCGTAGCTACGGTTCCGCGGCCGTTACGTACGTACCAAGCTTTGCCGTTCAACGAAAATTTATGTATCCTCGACGCTGTACGATGCATTACAGTTATTCTCACGTAGCCGGGTCGCGTCTACTGCAGCCATTGCTGCGACGAGATCGGATACCGCTAAGACGCTTCAAATGGAGCCATTTGTATGGGTGACGTCTTAAGTTTTTTCCTCCCCGACCGAAAGAGATTCGTTATGCTAATGTTATATTCGAGTTACTGTCTCAGTTATATAATGGTCGCAGTTTTATCATCGCGTCGCGAAACCGATCAGTTTGAATACACATATGTATACACACACGTGTGTGTCAATTTTAGAATGCGATTTTATTTGTTTGCGGATTATTTGAAAAATTAGCTTTTTGTAAATATTAAATTGGCAATTTTCAGTGATGACACCAAGTCGTCGAAGATATATGGTAAAACATTTTTAAGGAAACAGCAAAAAATTAAAAAAATTAAAAAAAAAAAAAGATCAATTGCTATACGGCCGGCAAGAAAAATTGGCGCTATATCTATTGAATTTTTTGCCAATAAAACATTTCGTAGGCTTGATTAATTTTTCTCACTGGCCATATAATGGCAGAATTTTGTTTTTTCCGTGCATATTTTACAGAAATCGTAATAATAATTCATTGTCTCGAAATGAAAATAACATTACGGTCGACGTGCACTTTGCGCGAAATAAGAAATCGACGTCCAAAAAAAACGCGAGAAATTGTTTCCAGCTAATCGCAGTTTATAAATCTCGTAGAGACGGAACACGCGTTGGCGAACCGAAAACGCGGAGCGGTGTTCTCGATTTTACCTCGCTGCAGCCGCAAACGGGTGCAGCGAGGTAAAATCTGCGAAAAGAGAGGAAGAGAGAGAAAGAGAGAGAGAGAGAGAGAGAAAGAGAAGGAGAGGATATTTTTTTCTCTCCGTATACTGGCGCGGCCATAAAGCACAAGATTCGTGCCTCGGCGTAAAATAGCTTTATTATACAAAATACATGCAAATTATCTTATTTATGGTTATGGCCGCTAATTATATTGCGTGCTTATACACAAAATGTCAACGTGGCTGGAGCCGCGGCGCGGACGCGTAATACGTTTGACTTTTTACGAGGCAGCTGGATGCTCTCTTCGCTTACACGTGGAAATGGAGGTTCTACATATACATACGTAACATATACATTTGCTCGCTTAACGATCGCAAAATACCGACAGTTACGCTCGCCGCGTATCGCAATATGCGAACATTACTGGGAACAATATTGCTCGGCGGAGGAAAGAGAAAGAGAGAGAGAACGCGCTACAGATGAAGGCCAGATGCGCGAGTAATGGCGCATTGGTTCGAAAATTGAATATGAGTTACGTGTAGCTAGTAAATAATAATGATTAATCGTTCGAATCCTCAATGTACATGTGCTTATCCGAGACAGATAGCGTTTTATCTGTGTAGCTATTATTTTTTCTCTCTCTTTTTTTTTTTTATCGCGCGATGTGTCGTGGGACACATCACTGTTCATTTTACTAATATATTACATTTGTATATCCAGTATGTAAATTAACATATCTTACTGTAGGTCTCGTATATTTGTACTATTTTACAACACACATCTTAGAAGTATAAATTATTTATCGTGTAAGCTCACCGAGCGTGTGTGTGCATTGCGAGATTTATAATTTGTTCGAGTATTATATCCGTAATGTTTACGCAGATCGGTAGATTTACAACCGTGTGGATATTACGTAGCAACGTGAGATAACTTAATGAAAAACGTCATTAGAGTTACATTTTAAAAATTATATACATATTTCGAGAATCTTGTTTCTCTACTGGTTTGTGTGTCTTGACTTTTATCCGAATAGATTAATTCTTTTTTGCTTTGGAGAATAGTTTAAAAGCGGGTTCTTGTATTTTTGAGTCTCTACAGACGGGTTAAGAGAGTAAAAATCAAGAATTCGCGAATAAATGCGAATGATAAGGTCGTAAATGTAATGCGAAAAAAAATCTTGCGTTATAAAATCTTCAGCAGATGTTGCATAATTTCGTCAGATTTATTTATGAGACTACTTACGCGCGCGACTTTTATGTGACGCGAGGAGAGGCATTTATCAAACTCGTTATTGTGGTCGTATGAATGTCGCAACACGATTGAGAGAAAGGAAACAGGCTCGCATCACGTTATTTGTAATATTTTTTTCTCGCCCGTGTTTGTCGGCGTGCGTGATGAATAAATTTCATAATTCTATAATTTATTTTATCCGAACCAAACGCTATTAATATACCACAGTTTCTTATATATTCTCTTGAGTATCAGCTCGACGCAAACATGCTTTCGTAATTTAATGCGAAACACTACAGTCACAAGGTTGTCTACATTTATATTTTATCTCCGCCACGCGCACGGACATTTATCAAATCTATCGTTGATAAGCACCGCAAATAAGTCGCAATCACTGGGATGAAAAAAAAAAAAATGCCGGAGTCGACAACAGTGCCATTATCTTCGATCTCAAAATCTGTCTTTCTTTTCCTTCCACTCGATATAGCGGCGCAATTAATAACGCCGTCACGTCGTAATTACATATTCAGATATGCGGTAATACTTAATTTTTTTTTTTTTTTTTTTTTTTTGCAAACAGACGATTCGAATTTACGCGCGCGGAATTCGCGATCTTGCCTCGTGATCGCGATAACAATCGAGCGAAGAGAGATCGCGCGAAAACAAATATCTTTTTTCAGAACAGGCATTGCCGGTTCGCGGATTGATTGATAATCGAGCGAGTGAAAGCGAAGAGAATTCTCCTCGCAGCTCCTCACAGCTGTTAGCTCGACGTTCGAAAACGTGTTGCTGTAAAATGTTGAAAACTGACCGTGACATGCTTCGAAAAGCATAAGAAATTTATTTCAATAATAAAAAAAAATCACAGAATTAAATATTCTTTTATTACATCCGGCATCGACCATTCAAGGCTTAACTTTCTGCGAGCGAAATCCACACCTTTCGCATCCTCTTCGAGCGCGCGAGTTACGAGCGATCAAATGTCATTGTCAATAAGCCGGTCTTCGACAATTCGACGTCGTCGGACGTGCTCGAACAGCACGAAAACGTATCGGCGGCCGTTTAGCGCACGCTAAACACGCGAATAAAGATAAAAGCGGGCACGAAAATAAATATGAACGAGAGCTGAGAGAGAGAGAGAGAGAGAGAGAGAGTACATTCCGGTCTCCGGAATACAAAATGACGTTCGTATCTAAACGGCGACGGTGCGCAGAGCTGGAAACCAGTATCGCCGATTTTCGATGCGCCCGCACGAAGCGCGCTCGTGCATTCGAAATGCACACGAAATAATACGTCTACCAGCATCGACTCTTAAAATATACGAACCGGCGCGCGCGGGCGAACCGTACGCGCCCGTTGTTGGATCGCGGCCGAATAGGTTAGCGTGACAAGATCCGGCTGCGAAATTTACAACGCACTAGGTAGTCTCCAATGGCGTTAAATGTTACGCGAAATGTAGACGAAAAATATTTTCGAGGGAGATTCGATTGCGCGAATTGTGTCGACATTTTCCATCGCTCGCCGGTGGAATTTCATTCACTCACTTATGCCGTTAGTTCAAAATGTAAAACACGAGACCGAGATGATAATTTTGTTATAGAATTAATACCCAAGAGATTACGCAAAATTATTAACATTATTATTTATTATTACAATAGTACGTAAAACTGTTGTTCAAATTTTATTATTATTATTCAGAAATCTTCTATTGCGTCAGTGATTATAGTGTCATCTGTTGTTTATTCATCCGTATTATTTATGTAAATGAAAAAAAAAAACACGAAATCAAGTTGAATTCTTCAGTCTTTTTCTCACTGAGTAGTTTTCTAAAAATAAAGTGGTCCACACCACAATAATTGACTTGGTTTCGACACTCTTCGAGTGACTATTTAAACGCCGCGCTCGTAACGCGGATCAACAGTTTCCAAATTGCTGTTGGGAACTACTGTTCTCCGATATCCTGCAGTGAAATTTTCGACGAAATGAAGAACGTTTTTGTAATCTGTCTGTTAGTTACGCTTGTAAATGCCAACCTGAATGCGATACGTACGAAATCTGATTACAAAAGCGGCACTAAATGGCAATTCGGCGTTAATGTGAAGGCTCGCTCTGATCTAACTGCAGCACGTCCGACTATTGCAGCGGGTGTCGCACCGACT